>JBBIGB010307990.1:0-10979 GCA_037577075.1 Alestopetersius hilgendorfi | reverse complement strand
GTCTGGTCTGTAGCTGGCACAGATAATTTGAACGGCAGCAGCAAGGAGAAATAAATAGTCAGAATCAGAAAACTTTATTGATCCAGGAAGAAAATGCTTTAAAAACCGGGTCGTTACCCCTAGCCGTGTTAACAGCGTGCAGCAAGCCAAAGCAAAGACTCTTTGTTGAAAAAATCTCTCTCTACCTACATGTTTGGACAGGGCACAGCTTACTAATACTAAATAAACTGAGATAACTGATGAAAATTTAGAAATTTAGAATTTTTTCTTTCAAAGACTAAAATACGAAGGCAAGACAAGGAGCTGTCACGCTCCAGTCCTGCTGCAGCAGGCTTGCGTCTGCGATCTACATAACGTTCTCGGATTGGCTACTTTCAAACCTCCCTCCTGTAAGTACAGGGTATTTTACCATTTCAAGACGCACTTTCTATATTTATACAGTTATATTTTATATGGAAATGTGGCTGATAATTTAGCACCAAAATGAGTATATATATATATAGCCACAAAAAAGCCAAAAGGCAGAGGATATTTGCATTATTTTCGCATACCATTATCAGTTCAGTTCTCAGAAATAAATCGGCGTTAGACTGATTCCGCGACTGCTGATCCATGTAAAAGTGAGGAGTTACTGTATTTGTATTACAGTAATGTAATCCCCTGTAACACAGGGGTTACGTTCCAACAGCACCCGCATATAGTGAACACACAATTTCAATTTCATTATAAACTCATTTACCGTCAAAATATGTGGAGATTAAGACACATCCTTATTGTACAATTTACACTGAACACCAACAGCGCTAGAACGCGAGTGTGAGTGCGGACGCAATTACGCCCAGCTCTTCAATCAAAGCGTCTTCCATTCTCAACTTTTACAACTTTGAACAGACATTTGCAATTCAGAAAGTACTGCACACCCAACCGGAACGCCCTAGTACTGCTCACATTTCACCCATTACTTTCGAGTCACCTTCACGATACTCTAGCAGCTAACACTCTGGAGGAAGGTGACTGGCAAGACGGGCACAAATCACACACAGAAACACACATTAGTTCACTAACATCTACTTGACAAACATCTACTCCCCCTCTTACACTCACAAAAACACATAAAACTGGGCCAACCTTGCCGCAAAGGCTCATGGGAGCCAGTCTTGCCATGCCCCCTCGTCCTCTGCAGATTTTATGTTAGGGCTTAGCAACCCAGAGTAGAAGGGGGCGTGGCACAAAAAAAGCAAGGATATCTGCCTTTTCCGCGCATGTGCAGGGGTTTCCGCAAAAAAATATTAGTTTGGCTCTCAGAAAAAATCAGCGTGAAACTGGACCCGCGACCGCTGATCCACATAAAACCGAGGGAGTACTGTATAGAATATCCTTAAGCTTGGAAATAAAAAAGGAACTATAACATTTTCATTGTTATCTTAGGGGTTGTACCACCAGGCAGACACCGTGGCATGCCTGCCTACACCTGATATTTACTTATCAAGCGGAGGATCTATCCGGATACTGAGACAAGCAGTAGAGATGAATTCTGGGAAACTAAGATTTGAATAAGAACTGTTTCCATTACTGGGCAACTATAGCCTAACCTCTAGCCACCGTGTGCATATACAAATCTAGCTCTTTCAGTATTTAGCACCACTGCACATTATGCTTAATGCCTGCAGCTAAAACTGACTGTCCTCTGCCAGCAAAGCATGTGCTGTGCAGCAAAGCTCTAATTCTGGCAGTTTACCGAGCCTCTTTGAGATGAGGACACACACACATACACACACACACACACACACACACACACACACACACACACACACACACACAAACACATTGCTCTCAGCTCTCATCGTTGATTATGCATGAGCCCCCCCATCCTCCTCACTAAGGCTACCATGGTGGTTGCCACAGCGACCATCACGACGCAAAGCTGAGGTGGGCAACAATAGGATTTTCCATGTACGAGGGGAATGCAAAGAGGAGAGCAGATCCCACCCTTTCTGTTTCAAAACAGCGCATATGTAATCATGCCAGAAAACACGAGAAATGCAAGTAAAAACAGTCTTTAAGGATCCTTATGTGGGCCCACACATCACACTCTTACGCCTGAATATCTTAAGACATGGTACTTATTAAATAAGTGGTTTTAAAATTAATAACTGACAACAAAGATCCCTTTTTTGTTGAAAATGAATTCAGTTTGCTGTTTGCCCATAGGCAGACTACAAAGCATGTTTCATTGTAAAGTGGCAGACATTGAACATAAATGTTTTTTTTTGCACATTACAGCAGAAATTACATGACATCATCTAGCTCTAGGGTGTATTTTCTGCAGTGCATTTTTAAAACTGTTTAACCACTATTTTTTTCTGGGCAGTCCCCCTTTCTCATACCTTAATGAAGAGTCACTCATGTTCCCACATTGCCTCATGTCTGAAACTTGTCACACGACTTCTACCCACATTCTATTCATAATAACGCAACAGAGCAAGAGAGGAGCAATAGTAATACACATCTAAAGAGAGCTATTTTTTCAACCCTGTGCTCTGTTTGAGGGGCAGCGCCAGACTTGCCAGGTTTTTTTTCCCAGGCACAGCCTCTGCGGAGCAGCGGGAACCGTGAGTCGTGATGGTGAGCAGGAGTGGGAGCATGCAATATTTATAAAAGCTGAGAAGCCAACAAGCCATTTTTTTCCTTCCACCCGTACAGTGCGAGGCACTCACTGCACAACCTTTCCAACCTGCAGCCCACTGCCTCCTACACCTCTCTCCCAGCCTACTCCATCTGTGGAGGGGAAGGACGGAGAGGAGCACGCACTGAAATAAAGTCATGCATTCAATGTACTTGATCTGTACATAATGATTATGTGAATATATACAGTGTTGCAACTCATTTGCCAATAACTGGAATGTCCATTTACCACCCACATCTACTCTGTAGCAGCTGGAGAGTAATGTTAGCCAAATTCCATTTCTCCCATGACTATTTGCAACACACAACTTACTCTCTTCCAAAAGACATACATTGAATCTGTAATTTGAAAATGTATTATTTTGCCTGTGAAAAGTCACAGGGTTAGGATTCACTGGAGGTTTTTTGTGCAATGTTGGTAAATTTATCACAATCAAAGATCCTATTTGTCACAAACACAGTTATACAAGCATAATAATATAATATAACATAATAAAAAGTGCGCTTGAATATATGTTAGCGGCTACACATAGTAACAATATATTAAATAGAAAATTAAATGTTGGAACCAAGTGATAAAAACATGTAGAAAAACTTACATTCAGATAAACATTACAGGTGTAAGCAATCATTTCCAAGCAACAAAATGGAATATGTAATTTCTCTCAGTCACATTCAACTTGATACATTTTTGTCGCCAAAATATCTACATTTGGAATGTTGTACTATTTTCAAATGATTTTAGGTTCATATGCTTGTAAAAGATCCCACCCTGATTCATATTGTGTATTAATGTGGAAACAATACAAAGGCTTTCAAATGAAAGCAAGTGCATTCAAATGCATCACTTTTTTTTTTTCAGTGTGCCAGACTGTTGGGACAGTGCGAACCGGCGGGCTACTGTGGGAGGGATGCAGGCAGCAATGCCCACGCCAGCAGTTACCAACTGTTCCTGATTTCCATACGCAACACTGCTGTACTTTGCATAAAAGAGCAGTGGAATCTGCCTGGGAGGCAGAAAACCATAAAACTGGCACATAGTAGAAAGAGGAGGTTCTCATCAAACAGGTTAGGCAAGGTACTTTATTCCTGTGAGGACACGCACACATGCTTAATCACACTGTAGACAATAGCAGAAGAAATCCTACAAACCTCAAATCTCTATATTCAGAAAGTACACTTTCAGGAACCAGAATGTAATTCCTGGACCATATAAGATCGACCAGAAAAAGCGTTCATTAAGCTGATCAATAAGAAACCAATTTCTGAAAATAGCTTTTCCTATTTATTGTGTGATAGAGGCGACATACTCTATATTAAACTACATACACTATAATGCAAAAGTCCTCTTCATCACTGAACCCCTGAGGATGATGTACATCATCTTTACAAACTGTCAGTACAAACACTGTCCTATTGCAAATAACTACATTAAAGCCACATTAAATGGTGGTAAGCTGCATTACACGTCTGTGCATGTGTTTTTCTCAAAATAGTAAGTACAATGAGCCCTTTCCATTTGTTACTGCTGGTTCCCATGGAGCTGCCTGTTCTTGCGTCCTCACACTCTCTCTCACCCACTTGAGCAGCCACCCACATCCACATCACAGAGAGGAGCGCACCTTCTCCTGGACCCAATAAAGACATCCATTCTAGGGAAATGAGGAGAATTTTAAATGGGCCTACCATTCTTTTTTCTCAAATTCATCCAATCCAAAACGTATTAGCTTGTTTCTTTTATTATTGGGTAAACATAGAAATAAATGCTCAGAATGATGCATAGTCATAACATGGACAAGTGCGCCCTCAACTGGACTACTTCAGAATGCTACTTCTAACAGACACACACACCTACATATATGCAGAGGGCAGGCACTCCAGTTGGTACTAACTACTACTGCTACTGCTAACTGCTGCACCTAAGGCCTCTTTATTACTGGACAATATTACTGGAATGTGTATGTATGTGTTTTTAAATGGTTTTGGATGGTTTAATAAATACAAAGTTCAAATGAGTGTAAACATATTTGGCATAAGATAAGAAATGTCCTCCTGGCCTTTGAGATTTGTGACAAGCACTTTGAAGGTCTAAATTGATGTATTTTTCGACACAATGTAATTCAGTGTATTTACTCTGTTACATTTCCTTTACTTGAGTATTTCAATAATGCTGAACCAAAGTACAAATCGTCCAATATAATACAAAAGTATTGCAACAAAGTAGATTGACGATTGACAGGCAACAATAAACGGGGATTTCTTTTTTAAAACTGCTGCATGATTCAACAGCTTTTAAAGGCTTTTAAACTCTTGGTCGCCTGGGCACCTGGTCCCTATCAGCACCACTGTAAACAATCTGAGCTAGGAAACCATGCACATGATTCAATGGAATTTAGCATCATACTAAATTTACTTCAGATATCCTGATTAAAACATACCGCTTTGCTCTTTAAAACTGATTTAACTACTTATTCTCTCTTTCCACTTTATGGTTTTGTATTAAAAGTACAAACTGACTTCAAAGTACTCTGAAATGAAACAGAAATGTATTTGTGGCTTGCTGATTGTAATAATCTAAACGGCAGTATATTATTGTTGTGATATATCGCATAATACATATTATAAATAAAATAGTAGAAATAATTTAAATACTGTATTGAGCGTGGATCGATTAGGGCTTTTATTTTGAAAAGCTGTGCTCCCTTTTAGGTTTTCTCTCACTGGTGCAGAGCACGTTGAGGACAAGCTGTACACAACTTTACATATCAGTGACTGATATTTGAATTTCAGAAAGTATCGGGATATCGTTGTAAAATCGATTAGTTCGTCGCCTCGCTGGGGGTGTTGAGACATGGACGAAGATCTGACAGTGAGTGCTGAAAGAGAGAAATGCTGTTCTGGAGTTAGATCAGCAGGCTATCTGCTGCTCCTGGTGAAGTTTAGGTGTAGTCATGGAGACAGGCGCGATCAAAATAAGTGTGATAATGTTAACGTCATCTTGATTTTGTGTTCAGGATGGGTATAGTGAGCCGTGTGGACAGTGTGGAGCTGTGAGCTGGGCCTTGTCAGAAGGCTTACAGTATTTCTGCAGGAACTGCCACAATGTGATCGAGGTACAACAGCTTTCAACTCTCGTAACCTTTTACGAAAAACACATACCACATTATTTATGTCAGTCCTTTTTTGAGGGACGGAATACATTTCCTCTTTAATTCACAGTCCCTTGAAACACTGAACTTGGGGTGGCTGAGACTTCTCTGCGTGCCTTATTTACGAGTTTTTATTTCATTTTTAACAGAGGACGCATGAAGTTGTGGATGTCAGCACGTACCTCCTGAACAACAGAATATCCACCATTTCAGGTTCCCGCAAGAAGTCTGGAACAGGTTAGTCACAATTCTAGTCTAGACCACAGGCGCAGAAGTTTAAATGCCTCATTGGCCGCTGCCATACATGTTGGAGCAGGTAAAAAGTCCTATAAAGTACAATCAGTACCGAGAGATGCAGACTACAGTACACAGTGTGTAATTATGAACCAATTTGAATAAAAAATTAGTTTTTTAGAAATTGAACAGGAGACTGATTACTTATTGCAGTTACACTAAGTTACTGGAGCAGCTCTGATGAACTATATGCCAAAAGTTCACTTTTAAAGAAGCCACAAGCTTACTTTCCATAGTGCTTTAAATGTCACAGCACGCTCTGACTGCTGCACCATATGAAGTGGAACAGAAAAATGTAATTAAGACGATAGTACCAAACCTGGTCAACCGTTTTGATAAGGCAGCTGAAAATGTGTTACTAAACAAAGCTTTACATTTACGGCATTTATCAGACGCTTTTATCCAAAGCGACTTCCAATCCCTAATTACAGGGGACAGTCTCCCTGGAGCAACTTGGGGTTAAGGGTCTTGCTTAGGAACCCAGTGGTGGTGTGCTGGGGGTAGGATTCGAACCCATGACCTCTTGGTCTAGAGGCAAGTATCCCGCCACCACCACCTCCTCCTCCTCCTCCGGTTCATATATCACCTGTTTCACTTTACAGCCTGATGTAGTATTTATCTGATCATCTTTATAAGACCAAACACTGCAATGTGGGGTGGTGATGGCGTCCTAGTGGGTAGGATACTTGCCTCTGGACCTGCTCATGGATTCGAACCCCCTCAAATGAGTTCGGCATACCACCACTGGGTCCTTGAGCAAGACCCTTAGCCCAAAGTCAGTCCAGGGAGACTGCCCCCTGTTGTTAGGGAATGGAAGTCGCTTTGGATAAAAATGTCTGCTAATGCCATAAATGTAAATCATCATTTTAAAATTAACTATAAAATCTAGCAAATGGATGTCTGTGGTTAAATATGAGGGTTAAATGTAAGTGCTGTTGGAAAAAGATTATTCAGATGCTGTATGTGGAAGTAGCCTGTGCTGTTGTGAGTGCTTTTACTTATACTCTGTGTACTTCAAACAATGGCCACTGAAACTGATCTAATTGAAGCTAATCGTTTTAAAACATAGCTACTTTTACTGTTCATCATAAACGCGAGAAGACATTGGGGAAGATGGCGTGTACCACCAGTCTGAAATGCATAGGAGGAAATGTTATACTTTCTGCAGCATGTAGTTACGCCCAGCCTTCACAGAAATACAAATCAGCCTTATGCTGTGCTGCTGGCCCCATTTATAACCTTAATTTCAGATGAAACGTTAGAGGAGCAGAACTATACCGACTGTGACTGTAATATTGAAACACATCACATAGTTTTTGAGGTTGTTGACACAGATGTACTGTTTCTCCTATGAAACTCCTCAGGACGTGGACGAGACTGGATGGTATGTGAAGGCTTTCAGTTCATCCTTAAACATCAGGCAGAAGCTTTGGTTGATCTGGGCGTCTGTCCTCAGTTTAAGGTCAGTAAATCACTGTAAATGTAGATACTGTATGTGAAGAGAAGATATTTATTATTGGTTCATATTAATGAATTGCATCTTACAGACACAAGTTTTATGGGACTTTTGGAAGCGATACCTGCAGAAAACCAGGCAGGCTTACACAAGGGCACCAGTCAACAGCACGATTTATCCAGAGGTGAGTATGGAGCAGCCACTGTAATGTTTGGACTGGTTCTGTACAGTAGTATAAAAGTATAAAAGTACAGAAGTGTCAGTAATAATACTCTGTAAGCAATCCTTGGTGTGAGAAAGCTTCTGTATAAAGCTTATTATATTTAGTAGTATTAGGAGGAGGAGCAGTTGCTGTATTATTGTTATTATTGTTGCTGTTGTGTATCTGCCTATAAAAATAGTTTTTGCTAAGTATATTTTGACATGATTACCTGATGGAAAATGACTTCTTCCTTCCAGTCCAGTTCTCTGGACCAGTCCTCTGGGAGTGAGCCTGAATCTGCATTTCTGAGTGAAGCCTCAGAGCAACGTGGGGCTGAGTCAGCCTCTGGTATTACACTACCTATTATTCTTTTTCCCACCAAACCATTTCCCTTCTTACTGCCCTGTATTGCGTGAGTGTAAATACTTGTGTCTTCTGCAGGATACTCCAGTGATGGGAAATCTTCAGTGTGTTCAGGCTCTTTGGATGCTTCATTCTACTTTTCAGTGGAAGAGAGAAAGAGCCGCCACCTCATGAACATGCCCCGGACGCTGGCCCTGTGCCACCTGGCCCTGCTGTGGCTCCGGGAGGCCGTTACACTGTCAGACTTGCTAAGGTAAATAAGAGAACTTGTGCATTGCCATGATACCTTTAGCCTACTTTAATTTTGTCCTAGAGTTTAAGGCTAGCGTAGCTAATGGAAGTTTAAATGTCACTATTTAGCATGGAGCAACCTATTATCACACATGCACATGTAGTGTGTGTGACATCTACAAAGTAGCAAATAGGGCTGTAACGGTACATGTATTCGTACCAAACCGTCACGTACATGATGTTTTTCGGAGAATACACGGGGCGACAGAGAAGACGGGATTGAAATAATACGGAATCACAGAGGGACCAAAAAGCGCAAGTAAGTCATAAACCTGGATCGTAGTGTGGTGCAATAGTGCCACCTACTGGTGTAACACTTACACATACATGAAAATATAAGCAAGCGTGTGTTTACTGGTTAATACACTGCTGTTTATTTAAAATAAACGAAAACAAACCAAGCCTCATTCTTTAGAACTTTTTGTTGCTGAACTTTGCTGTATCGTGAACTGTACCGAACCGTGACCCCAAAACCGAGGTGCCTAGCGAACCGAATAAAATTGAATATACTACTAATTTGATCATTTATTTTAGCTGTTTTTAACTGTCAGTTTTATAGTAGGGCTGCAACTAGCAACTATTTGGACAGTCAGTTGAACTGTTACTTCTCAATTTAATCGATTGGTCGGAAAAAACAGTTACTTTTTAATTTGACATTAAATTTTTTAGATAAGATACTTCATTATTGTCATTGTCACTTTTTTAAGGAACAATGAGATTTAAGGTGCAGTTAAATAACAGGAATAAAAGAAGCATTATGAATCGTAATAGTAGTATGTTGAAATGTATGCAGATTGCACCGGTGAATAAATACAAAAATACACATTTTATATTTTATTTTTTTGAAAGCCAAAGTGCACAAAACCAAGTGTTTTATGTTGCTGTTAAAAAATCTGCTAAAATAATAATATATAAATAATAAAAAGAAGAACAAAGCTAAGTGTTAAAAGCTTTGATAAATCAAGTATCTTCAAAAACAGGCCACAGAAAATGGAGGTGAATTGTTGCTGCTACACTCTCTCTCTCTCTCTCTCTCTCTCTCTCTCTCTTACTATGTACAGCATATAAATAGGGGGAACAGTATACTTCTAAAATGTTAAATATATATTTTAAAATTGTATTAAAAACAACACATTTTAAACAACAAATAAATAAATGCATTTCTGTGTAAAAGACAAGAATTATATTTTGTGGTTTTCACCCTTGGTCCTGGAGTACCACTTCCATTCACACAGTGGTGTTTAGCTGCCTTAACACATCCTGTTCCCCCTCAGTGGGGGGTTGTTAATTAGTCTAGTTATGTCAGGTGTGTAGGGAGCAAAGGCAACTAAAATATGCAGGAGAGTGCTACTGAAGGACCAGGGTCCTGTTCAGTGAAACAGGATTAAGGGAATGTCTGGCTTACATTCCCTTACTTTCCCTTGAAATAAGCCAGACTTTCCCTTAATCCTGTTTCATGGAATGGGACCCAGGACTAAGTGCCACTATTACACTAATGCTTTCATTCCCTGAAAAGACCTTGAGGACAAGTTACCTGACTCTGTGTGGTGTTTCTGCAACAGGTTAGTGTCCAAAAAGCTTGTTCCCTACATAAACGTCCATGAGCATTTCCCTGAACAGATGAAGTTCTACGGGAGGGATGCACTGATCTTCAGAGTTGAGGTGGGTAGTAAAAAAGTGCACATGCTCTAAATTTTATATTGTTTCTGACTGAATTATTATTATTAATACTGTTCGTGCTCTACAGAGCATTCCCTCTTACAGTAGGGTGCAAAAGGAGGCAATGCAGCTAGCTAGGCTTTTGCAGCTTCAGTCTTTCCCTCCAGTGACTAAGGACTGCCTCCTGCATCCAGCCCTGCTCAGCATGCGCTATCTAATGGATGCTAACCTCCCAGGTGGGTCTACTGAAGCATTGGAGTAGAGCTGGTGAGGGCCTCTTTCTCTCGTATGACTTTCTCACTTTCTCTCTCTTTATCAGACGAACTTCATCCACTGGTATGTGAAGTAATTGAGAAAACAGCTATTGGGAAGGATTGCTTCTTAACCCTTGATCCTGCCAGACCAAAGTCTAGACTCCGGTGCTACGACATTCAGGCAGCAGCTCTCATCATTGTGACGATGAAGCTCCTCTTCAGGCTGAATGATCAGCACGAGTGGTGAGTGTCTGTCATCACAGAAATAAAAGAACGGAATTATTATTTTTTGTAGCTTTAAGGTGAAAGACAAGTACACAATTCGTTCATACATTAATGGCTTATCCAGAGTTTGTAGGAGCCCATCCCTGCAGTCAAAAGGCACAGAAACATCAGTCCATCCCAGGGCAGACACAACTGGGAATAATTTAACATCTCCAGTTCTACAATACTTATTCAAGACTATGAACCTCTGATCTTTATTGGAGTGTAACATTTGAGAACTAACCATTATTTTAGTAAGAAAAGTCCTTTTTAGATACACTACCGGTCAAAAGTTTTAGAACACCCCAATGTTTCAAGCTTTATTTAATCGAAATTCAAATAGTTCAGGTCCAATGAATAGC
>JBBIGB010307917.1:0-10984 GCA_037577075.1 Alestopetersius hilgendorfi | reverse complement strand
AGAGAGAGAAAGAGAGAGAGAGAGAGAGAGAGAGAGAGAGAGAGAGAGAGAGAGAGAGAGAGAGAGAGAGAGAGAATTTTCAGCTTTGAGAATACATACAATCTAAATATAATACAAAAATATTTATTAACACAGTGGGCAAGACAGTAGATTTACCTCAACTATAAGACCTAGATCCTCCACATATAACTTCTCTGTCTCTACCAACTCTGTCAACACATAACTACAAGAGAGAGAAAGAAATGAAACGAAATGAAAGTTTCTAAGATCTGCAGAAGTGTGTTTTAATCTCTCAAGATCGGTTATAGATAGGTCACAACCTACATGCTTTTTTCTAAGGCACTTCTTCTTTCCTCTTCACCATCGCCATGGGCCGAGGATTGGCTGAATTTCTCATCAGTCTCTAACGAACTGCCTCCACCAGGTAGCAGGTGGCAGGGATGGTGGTTCTTAAAATAGAAAGGTGTTGTCTGGTGCATTACACAAACTGTAAAGCTAAAAGTACTATAGCATCAGAACAGCATACTATTATTGAGATTACCCATCACTCTCAAGTGTGTGTGTCTTTGCATTTACCTCTTCATGATCAGTTAGGCGGCTGGGGTGAACTGAATTGTCAGATACTTTGACTTCTGGTGCTCTGTTTAAATACTACAAAAAGGAAATAAGTGATCTTTTTTACAGTAAAGACTTTTACATTAAAGTTATCTTTTCTGATATGATTTCCACTGATTTCTACTGTAAATTAGGTGTAATGTACTCCTAATCAGCCAGAGTGTCCACTGGGTGCTGCCTTAGTTTTTTGGTTTTTTAGAAGTTAATCCACCAATCACACTTTGGGCAAAGTTCAAGCTTAATTTAGCTGCTAGCATTTTCAGCTTTGCAACATGCATTTGATCACTGTAACAGTTAATAGGGGAACACTTTACAGCAAGACTACGCTTATAAAGGGTTTATAAATGATTTACAATCAGGTTGGATACAGCTTATAAACCATTAATAAGCAGTTATAAACAAGTTAGAACAGTTGTCATGCATTGACACAGACTCACTATTTGGCAAGAACTCTTGCTAGTTGCTTAGATTATTTTCCCTTTTTTCAGGCATGTCTCAAAATGTCAGCTTCATCGGGGATTTGTTGACCATTAAAATGCCAGCTCTTGCTAAATAGTGAGCCTACATTAATGTATGACAACTGTTATTACTCATTTATAACTGCTTATTAATGATTTATAAACTGTCTACAAGCTAATTGACAATTATTATAAATTACTGATAGACCCTTAATAAGGGTAGTCTTATTATAAAGTGGCACTTGTAACAAAATGTTACACAGTGTGTGTGATACTAGTTAATGGGTAAAATATTTAATTACTTGTTAGCTACATTAGTCTTGTCTCTTCAGCACAAAAGTGTCTGAATTTGGATATGCGACATGTAGTGGCTGATAGACTACATTAACAAACTGTAATCTGTGCACTGTTTTTCAGTAACCTAATTTAACTAGAAGTGTACTGAATGGAAACCCACCACTGGTCCATCTGATGGTGACGGGCCGCTGGACTCCTGCGCTGTGCTGACTATACTGTAGCTGTGTGAAAGTGGCACAAATGGGAAAGCCTGTCGATCTGGATTATTTCTGATATCTGACCTCTGGCCTTTGCCCCCTTGTCCCAGGCTGAACCTGCAGAAGGGACTGCTGAGCCACTGTCTCAGAGCTTTGACAGAGCGCTGGGGAGATGAGGAGGTTTGGCTGCTGGGGGCTGATGGCCAGTGGTCACCAGGGGAGGTGGGCGTATTATCATCAGGGGAAATGGAACTGGCTGAGGAGTCAGGAGTGACATCTGTAAGTCCTGAGAAAGACTCTGTAGAGAAAGAAAGAGAGAGAGAATAAGAGCCTGTAACTAGCTCATATATTAGGCACTTCAAATGTGCACTCTTATGGAGAACCCTTATTAAAAACATCTCTCAATCTCTAATGAAGTTACTGATAGTAAAAAATAGTTTTGTTTGAAATACCCTGATCCACCATAATATCCTGCATTTAACTTATATGGCCTGTTGGTTAGGGAGTTGCCCCTTACATCGGAAAATTGTGGATTCGAATTCCAGGACTGCCAGTGGCTTCACTTGTGTGAATGAGTTAAAATGCGGATGACAAATGTGGTGTGTTCACACATGACAAATGGTTCACTTCACTTTTAAGCCTAAACCTAAACCAAATCCTAACCCTAATTCTAAACTTAATCCTGGAACTAGACCTAACCCTAATGTTGTGTCTGATAGTTTGACGTCTTTGTCAGTATAATTGTTTCCCAAAATAGGAATTTATCATGTGTATGGAATTTATCAAGCTCTTTGGCATACAGGGCTCCAGCATACTCATCCAAGTTGGTGCTCTGGTGGTAGATGTGGCCATTATTGCAAGGGCCTGTATATAAGCCTGCATTTCAGTTCCTCACACGTATAACTACATAACCAAAATATTGTAGTTTCCGAACAATGTTTAAAAGCTGATGCGTAAAAATTCAGAATAAGATTTTGTCAGGGACTTCACTAGGACGGAAAGACAAGGGGGGCTTTGCCCCCAGGGTTGTAGGAAGGAATTAGCGTGTATAGAAGGCTGAAAACTTTTCATCAAACCTTTCCTTTCACTTAAGGAAACAAGTAAAGTTAAGCAGTGAACATTTATAGATTCTCATGGTATTGTTCTGTTGAACTGAGTACAAATGGCACTTCCAGAGAAATATTACTAAACGGGCTCCGGTGTAGCTTCGCTTGGGTCCTAATGCCCGCTTGCTACCTACAGCAGCTCCAACAACCACTACATCATTTTAATTAAATAATGATAGCTAGACTTATTATTTTTCCATTTCAATTCATAGTCTTGTTTCTGTTTGTAAAGTGCATACATGCACTCAGTGATATCTTGTATGAAATGTTTGGATATATAATTTAAAAATAGTATAATTATTACTATATATTTAAGGTGGCTTGGGATAATTTTGGGGGGGCTTCAGACCCCCCAAAATAGACCTAACAACGCCCATGGATTTTGTTGTGTAGATGAATAGATGTTCTTTTCTGTGCATGCAGTTTAATGGTTGATATGTTGCAGTTCAGTGCATGTCATTAGAACTGCTCCAAACTGGGCCTGTCTGATATCTTCCAAACATCCTGTGGAACAGCAATGAGAGAAAACACTCATTATTAGAGCAACGTGCCTGTACACTGCAGACCACTGCGCTGTTGTGCAACCCTTCAACTCCTGGGGGCCCCTGTTCCCAGATGAGGTTGTTTCACAGTTTCACCATGAACTTTTTCCAGCATTACCACAAACATTCCTCATGTTGCTATTTCTGTTGGTCCTTCCACATACGTATTCAATATTCCTTTATAAATATATCTGCAGGGTAACGGAGCACATTCTGCCTTATAAGCCCATGAGCAGCAACAGTGATGTGTTGACATCAGTGTGGAGGGGGGGACAGAAGGCAGAGACAGGAGCAGTTATCGGCTCTCTGTTCAGGACAAGGATTAGCTGACTGTAAAGGACAAAAAATCATAATCCTGCACTAACCTACAAAACCAGAACACACACTCATACACACATTAGTTTTTGGGCAATGTCACATCTAAGGTACTCACATAATTTCATTGGCAAATGAAATGTTTTGAATACAATAAAACTAATGTATAGCTATGTAAGAGTAAGCCCTCTGGTGGATTTTTATGGCTCCATTAACCATATCATTAAATGAGTGTGGGTGGATACATTGCTTGTGCTTTGTATTTCAGGGACTATTTGAGGAGTAAATGCCCTCAGAATGATAGGAATACCAAAAACATTTTGCCAGATTAGGGTTAGGTGTAAGTAAGGGATAGGGTTAGGTGTAGGTTAGGTTTAGGCGTCCATAACATGTGTTATATCAAATATAGTAATTCTAAATGCATATGTGTTTGTGCATGTGTGTGCATACACACACAAAATTATCCCCCAGGACTCACAAATTTGTATTTAAGTTCACAGGGATCAGGAAAGAAAAGAAGATTTATTTAGGACAGGCACAGGGCCTTTCTGGTAATACACACACACATATTACCATTGCTGGAATATAACTTTTTCTCTCAAAAATAGAAGGTTTAGAAGAAGGCGACAGAAGAAACTTTCTTAACCTATAATAGAAAATGCATTTTGGTAATTTTGTGCTATTTATATTTATCAATTTATAATGAACCTTTCATACAATACAAAGACAGCTGTTTTCAAATGATGTGAAAAATACTATTGATTTTAAATATTGCTTCGGAATATTTTTAATGGTTGAGCATGTTACCTTTTATCTTTCTGTGCAATTTGAGTAACACATCTTGACAGTATCTCAAGAGATACAATTAAAACCCCTTCACCTCTGCTGCACACACTTTTCCTCAGGAAAGTAGTTGCTGTTGCAGTTGTTGTTGTCGTCATTGTTCTTATGGTAAATACACTACCGGCTAGAAGGTTGGGATTACCGTAGGATTTTTTTCAAGCAAATCTAAAAGACTGATTTTAAAGTGCAATGCAAATACACACTGTAAGTGTAAATCACCCCTTGCCTTCATCATAACGGCATCATTTCCAGCAATCTTTGGAAATAACTTGTGTTAAAACCCTCCCAGTAACTATACATGCATACAAACATTTCTGTCTCATTTACTGGATGCTCATTTCGAAATTCTCAGTCCAGCTCATCCAATGCAGCTTCATGTGATAAAGATTTGGAGAATTGGGAGGCCCCCCAAATTTTTGCTTTTCTTTGAAGAATGCAATTTTGTCCAGAGATACATAAACCAAAAGGAATTGTGTGATTTTGAATCCCTTTGTGACTAAATAATGTGTTACTACAGACTATAAAATATTGAAAACAAATCAGTAAAATTAGTTTTAAGTATTTTAATGTTTTATTGTAACATTGAGTGGGCCTTAACTTCTGGCCTACAGTGCTAAGGATGGGCACTTGACTTTACAAACTTTTACAAATTTTACAAATCTTTTCTATGTCTTTGATATCCTTTTAACATTGATGGCAGAGATGCAAGGCCTAGAGATTTAGAAATGTAGAGGTAAAGAACAGAGGCTTGACTCTTACCTTGCTCTCTAATTGTGTAGCACTCACACGTGCCCAAAATCTTCTGAAAGAGGTTTGTACAGCCACACCCCCTCAGGGCACGATGCTCCTCCATGCCCACTCTATAACACACTGCATCAGCTTCGAACCTGGCTCAGGGTCTGAATACAAGTATACTCACACGCACACACGCCTACTTCAGATATAATCCCTCAGTCATGAAGCCACACTAAACATCAACATAATCTCCAATCCATTATACTCTGTCCAGGCAGATAGAACTCTGCTAGAATCTCTGGACTGATCTTCTCTGAGGTCTCAAGAACAAAGGAAAAAGTGAGAAAATCTCCAGATGAGAGAAGTTCCTCTTCAGCTCATTCTCACCAAACAGAGAGGCTAAGTGTCTGCATGTGAGTGCGTGTGTGTGTGTGTGTGCGTGTGTGTGTGTGTGTGTGTGTGTGTGTGTGAATGTGGAATAGATAGATAAAGGGGTGGAGTTACACCGCTGCTAGATTCTATCCTCATTTTCTGCCCCCAATCCCCATCTCTTACTCACAACACAAAACATAGTCCTTTCAATGGTCATTTGCTGCAACTCTGATCTATATCTCATCTCTCAGTTTCATCAGAACGCTAGGCATCAATAACTTTCACCTACTTTATTTTTTTACCCCTTTAAATGACAAAGCATACAATACTATAGCTATGACACAGTACTATATATAAAAATAGGACTTTCTCTTTTAAGAAAGATCTGTAGCAGGGCTCGCAAATGGTGTAACTGTCTTCAGGTGAGCCCTGATGATGCCAGAGAGCACAACTGACCTCTTCTCTGGATGGGTCGGACTGGTCTCTTTCTCACTTCATCACTGAGCATGATGCTTGTCAGCGTGGGTGTCGTTACACAATTAGCAGTTAGTGTTCTCCTCTAAGTGCATAAAGCTGCCCAAAGCAGCGTAAAGTGGTATTGTGAAAAAGATTCATTGCCGTTTCAGGCGATGCAGAGGAAGCTCATGTGAGTCTTCATCTTCTCAGTGGTTGAGGTCTCAAGTGATTGGGGGAGATCCCAACTTATTTGTGGAACTGAACATTTTGGGAACAATTTGTAGCTTATGATCATCTGTCATTATTTTTTCTCAGATCATGTGGATATAATCCTGTTGAATCCTGTTGGGTTACGGAGCATGTAGAGGGCACGCAAATGCAAAAAGACATATAACACTAATATACTGAAGAAAGTATGAAACAATAGACATGATATATCAACATATTACAAATACACAAACAGGGGTCTAAATACACACAGGTAAACTGGGTAAACAGCTGATGGGCTGGTTTTACAAACAGACAGGTGAACATGCTCAAAAGAAGGGCAGGACAAGGGTGGAGCAAGAGACCAAAACAAAGCAGGCGGAACACGGGTGTGAATGAGTGACTTGACAGGGAAAGGAACAGATGCTTGGAAATGGGGAGACAGGAGAGAGGACCAAAAAAATGAACACTGGGCAGGAGCAAGGCATAACACAGGATGTTAGACTAGACAAGGAATGTGACAGGGGCACAATGTGTAACAGAAACCTGGGGCATGACAGCAGGACGGGGATAAAGATGGTGATAGACACTACCATGGATAGGGATAGACAGAGACAAAAACTTCAATAGCGACATACAAAGGAACTGAAATGGGAACGTGATCTGAATTCATTGTAGGTATAAAGAACATAAAGAGAATGTGGGGCCAAGTGCAGGTGCGACCACCAGCATGGGACTGAGTGGCTGGGTGGACATGAGTGTGGGACCAGAAAGCTGGACGGCCATGAGTGCAGTGCCAGGCAGCTGCGCAGCCATTGAGGCTGGGCCACGTGACTGGGCGTCGGGCAAAGGTGGGGCAAGGTGTCAGGCATCAGGTGGCTGGGTGTCCTGCGAGGTAGGTAGGCTGGGTGTCCTGGTGTACACAAGGCCAGCTACTTGTGTCCAGGAGACAGAAGAGCCAGCTACATGCTTGGTTCCACAATCTGCAGTCCGGTCTACTCCTCTCCCTAACAAACCAAATTTTTCCATGACCTCTAAATGGGACAGTGGAGGTGGGAAATGTGATGTTTTTTTTGTTTCAGCCTTCTTGGTATACAAGTGACAGGGCCAAGATCTCACTTCTCACCTCCCTTCTCACAGGCCAGGTAGCGAAATTAGCCACAGCGGTGGACACAGGTGTAGCTCATTCATATCCAAATTTATCTGCCAGCTCAGGGCCACATTCCAGCATCTCATTAGTGAGGTGGAGACCAACTCTCGGCTGTACCATCTCCTACGAGGTGAGCGGTCAATGAGCCTGTATGCAGCCAAATTCCAGACCTTGGCTTTTCAAACCAATGGGGGAATTGGCTTCAGTTTGGTTGAGGTGCCTCTTACCACTCTAACGAAACCATCCTGGACTCCATGTCATCTGAACCCTCAAGCTGAAGAGGCCTTCAGCAAATGATACCTACTTTTCTCCTCAGCTCCCATCCTCTTGCATCCTGAAACCTTTAGTCATTGGGGTAGGTGAAGTGGGTTTTGGAAGAATTGCGTCACAGCCTTCAGGACGGTGGTGAACCATTTATGATTTGGACGAAATAGCAAATCCTGCTCACTATTCAAAATCTGTTAAACCCAAAACAGGCATGGTGGGCGCAGTTCTTTGGACACTTCCATCTGTCCTACCATTCGGAGTTGAAGAATACCCAGGCCGACAAACTGTCTCGTCAATAATAGGCTGAATCAACCTGGACGGATCCCGTGTCTGTTCTCACTACACATGTCATTGTTTCTCCTCCTCCGAGGTGGGAACTAGGAGATCAAATTCAACAGGCCCACTCCTTGGAGCCTCCTCCGGCGGACACCCCACCTCTTTGTTCCTTCTCCTCTTCAGTCAGATGTTTTTCAGTGGGGCATGATTCGGCCCTCTCAGGACATCCTGGAGTGAGGCAAACCATCTCCTTCCTTTTGGTGGCCTACCATGGCTAAAGAAACTAAGACCTCTCTCCAGGTGTATGTGGTGTCCACCAGGGTCAAATCCTCCAATCCTCCACTTGGGTTGAGTTATCTCATAACCACTAAATCTCCTCTGCCATTGGTCTCAGTCCTTTTGAGGTATGCTATGGTTTCCAGCATGCAATGTTCAACCATCAAGAACCAGAGGTTGATGTACCATTGGCCTAAAAGTTGGTCTGTCAGTGTCGGCGGCTCTGTTCACCTACCGGCTCCAGCTGCCTAACACGTTCTGGGTCCCCCCCGGTTTCCATATTTTACGTTTAAAACCTGGTGTTTTTTCCCCTATGTCCCCCCATCTTCCTGGCATAGTGGACGGTGGTCCTGTTTATACTGTTGGGTGCATCCTCGACTCTGTTTGACTGGGAGGGCTACAGTCCTGAGGAATGGTCTTGGGTGCCCAGGGATTTTGAAGCTCCCCTAATTCAGGACTACCAGAGTCACATGACGCGCAGAGTCACAAGAGGGGTTGGAAAATATATGAGTCACATGGTATAAAAACCAATTTAAGGAGGTAGACACTGCTCAGACATTGAGCCAATGGAAACGTAGTTTTGCTTGTGCTTTTTTAATGTTTTCTCCCTCTCTAAAATGATATACCCTTATTCAAAATGCACATTTCTTGTCTTATGACTAGCTGTGTACCACCTGCTGAAGTGTGTGTGTGTTAAAATCCATGTGTAAAGATTGATTTTCTTTGTAGATTTTTCTGTATTCCTTAATCAAAAGACCAAAATACCATATTCTACCACTGATATCAAATGCAGTTTTGAAATTTCTAGTGTATAGGTCTCTGACCATGTAAATAGACTGAGGTCTGTTGTTGCATAACTGGAAATATGTCTCTGGAGTGTGGCCAAGTTTGCTGCAGAGTGGACAAACTCTAACGTGACATCATATTAATATAGGTGGGGTTTCTAGTAAATTACGCACCAGAATCCCTCAAACCCAATTGTGATTATAAGTCTTTTGGAAGTCCTCATTTGAAGTTGTCTACAGGTGTAGGAAGAATTTATAGGAAGAATTCTGAAATACTTCAGCCTTTAATATAACCATAAGTCAGTAGTGTACGTAGTTATAAACAGGGGTTGCAAACTTCAGTCCTAGAGTGCTGAAGTCCAAGAAAGTTTGAACAGACGTTTCAGAACACTGCTAGGTCAGTCTACATGTTAAGAGCAGGAAAATCACTGTGATGAATACGGGAAAGAATCCAAACGCAGAGTAAAAAAAAACAGTAGAATTTTAATAATCAGAAAAGTCCGCAGGGCAAAAAGGGGAATAACCAAAGCCCAGAGCAAAAAGTCAAAAACCAGAAAATCCAACACAACAAATGAGTCGGTAGAGAAACAAGGGAAGTCCAGAAAACAGAAGAAGGTCAGTAACAGGTATCTAAGATAATTATAGCAGGCTTGGTAACTAACAAGGCTAGTATACTTCGCACTGTGAACTTGTCAGCACTGACTATATATAGTTCCTGGCCCCTAGTACTCAGGTGAAGCTGATCTGCGCCTAATTGGCCTGGTGGAAGTCCTGGAGTGAGGTTCAGGATTGGGTTGGTCCGTTTGGCCTGCTTGCCACTCCCCTTCATCTCCTAAGCCAGGCCTTACAATCACTGAACATTCTTTTACATTGGGCCTCAGGACTACAGTCCACTCCTGCCATTGGGGGATGAGTTTTTACAACCTGACTGTAGAATTTAAAGGGATTGGGCTACTAGGAAAACTATAATAAAAACACAATGGATACATTTGATAATAAATGACTGTTATAATAACTTTACATACGTAGACAGCCTTGTCATTACAAAGTGAATTGTGAAGTTTTCAGCACTAAATATTGGCAGCACATATTTGTGATTAATCTGATTCAGTTGTAGATAAAACAAATAACCCCAACAACATATTGAAGCTGCGTTTTTAAGTGCAGCCAGCAAAAGGATATATCAAGGAGCTTGCACTACGAAAACAGCGGGGCTTAATTATATTGCTGTATATTTATTCACGTGGAAATAAATTGAGGTAATATTTTTATTTGCATTGTGTGTGTGATGTGCCAGATATTACAGAAGTGTTGTGTGTATTTTTGGTCAGTGTGTTTGTCCTCACTCAGTATATAAACCTGGCTGCCTTCACTTTACACAATCCTGCTAATAAGGATAAGAGACAGCAGGTGTTAAGGAGTGTGTGTCTCTGAGTCTGTGTGTGGCTGTTGGTATGTAGGCCTGTTTGTGTGAAAGCACTTGGATTCCAAGTTGGGTCATCTCTTTTGGCTCAAGGCACTATGGGGCATTGCACGTGTGTTTACACAACTCACCAAGGAGGCATCAAACTCACCAATGGGGAATCAAGAGGCTGCGGTAACCGCTGATAATACAGTAGGATCACTCTGTGTTTCAAGAGGAATTCCTGATGTGTGATAGAAAAATTGTGCAGTATGGGCCAGTATGGACTAAGGTGAGTAATACTGTATTACTGATTCTTAATGCACCTGACCTGGAAGTTACTACCACATTAATGTTAAAATAACAGTAGAGTGCCCCAGCACTGGTAGCTATGTGTAGTAGAAATATAAGTCAAGAAAACTTCACATGGTTGTTTATGACTGTCTTTCTCTTATTCAAAGTTAATCACTTTCTGTAATGAATAAACTGCTTTTTTTTAATGTCTTGTTTAGAATTTGTTTTTAATTCTCACAAAAATGAAACTTTCAAATCTTTTGCAAAACATATATATCTCATGTTCTTTTATTGGTTCCTTCTGGCTGGATAACGTGTGTGTGTGTGTGTGTGTGTGTGTGTGTGTGTGTGTGTGTGTGTGTGTGTGTGTGTGTGTGTGTGTGTTTGTGTG
>JBBIGB010307885.1:0-10986 GCA_037577075.1 Alestopetersius hilgendorfi | reverse complement strand
ATTTCTTGCCATATCAGTTGTAAGGAGATGCAAATTTTCCCAACTTTTTCCTTACAGCATTCTTACCACCACACCTCCTCTAGCAAGAAGTGGGGGCAAATCCACCAGTGGATGGTATGACATGCATTAGATATGTTTGGACATGCATGAGTTTTTCTATTATTAGTAAGGTAATGATGGTGTTCATTATTAGTTAATTCTGTGTTCCAAAGAGAAGGCAAAACCAAGCCCATTAACGGTTTGACTTAACTGTGTGCTGCATGATGGCGTGTTGACATTACCAAGGTTTGCTGCTGACTTTGAATTATTATATTGACTGAGTTATAGTATGAAGCTCTCTTTGTGAGATTTTTTCATATGTGACCCATCTTGTACTATATCGTATGAGAGATTGTTGGGGCATATTCATTTGATTTACAGTAAACAAAAGGCAGTGTTATTGATCTAAATGTGTGTGTATACACAACTATTTAACAAAATAATAACATTTGCCTCTTGCTCTAAACTTTATGCCAAAAAATATGCCTGTAAATATATTCCTGCAATGTTTTTCACTCAAGTCTTCCTGTGCTAAAACTAGTAAGACGGTTGTTTGAGTTGAAGTAACTAGAGTTTTCTGTTCATTTCATCATATTTCTCCTGCTGTTGCTGGATGGATTAGATCCCAAACACAAGTCTAAAATAGCGCTACTATATGCAGTCCTATCAAAAACTTCTTGGATTCCCCAAATATGGCATGAGACACAAAATGCATAAAAGTTTCTGCTTGGGTAACTTTTTTTTTTCTTCTGAAGGTCAGAGTCGATGGGCTTGATAGACCCTGACACGCTGGTAGCCCACTGTCAGTTGACCAGAGTGAACATGAGTAGTGGTGGGACAACATCCCAGTTTTCTAGAATTCTCTGTGCCCACCACTTCCCAGCTCTACACCCAGTCTAATAGGAAAATTAATCACGAAAGGCTTGACTAAATCAGTAACTTGTAAGCCTAGACTTACAAACGGACACTGTAGCTGTGTCTGAAAAGTGCACTTGTTCACTCGTTCACTACATAGTGTTTGCTACATAGGGGGCTAACTAGTGAACTAGGGGAGGTGATGTTTAGTTAATTTCAGACACTCGATGTTACGTTTTTACTAACTGTTGCTTAAATGGTGCCGGATCTCGGCAATTTATATCTGTCACACAAACACACGTCTCGTCTCTCTAGTTCAGACACAGACCACACATGATGCAGGGTCCCGTATGCGGGCTGTGTTGCGCGATCCAGGCCGACCCAAAATGCCCAGTCCGCCAATGTCAATTTTGGGCCGACGCGAAATCCCGTCTGCCGGATCGCGTCCCACACCCACCCCCGAACCGTGGCTCAAAATGCCCCGGCCGGTTTTTGTCCCAGTCCAGCACCAGGTACTACTGTCCTCGGTGGAGAGAGAGAGAAAGTGCAAGTGTGACCGAATCTACTCCGTTTGAAGCCCCACTTTCCCCTCGTCTCTCCTCCTTCCGTCTCGCTCCTCTTGACTTTCGCGCGATAACAGTAGTGTGCAGTGTGTCTGAAATGTGCACTCGTTCACTATGTAGGGCACAGTAAAAGAAACCCGCAGTGCATGATGGTATATGTGTATTCATGTAGTGTGCAGTGTCTGGACGTTTGTAGTGCACTAACTAGTGGGTGAAATTGACGGTTGAAATTTCGGACACCGCTACAAAATGGCTGACTCACTATATAGTGCCCTACATAATGAACAAGTGCACTTTTCGGACACAGCTTGTGTCTGAATCCCAAATGTTATTCAGAAGGATATTTCAGAGCTGGGGATCTTAATATGAAAAGGCTTTATACTGTAAACTTTAAGCTGTAATCTTTGTCGTAGTGGTTTAATAACTTTAGATTAAAATATTTGCTTTTTTTGCACAGGGGTTGCACAGTAAAAATATTTGTTACACGTTTGTAACGTTTGTTACATTTTGTAGATTGTAAGGCCACTGTAACCTACAAAAATAGGATTTCTTTTTTCTTTTAGCGAGTTCATATTACCATAATAGATACTAAAGTTTAGGAAGTTTAATTGAACATTTAATTAAATGTTTACACTTTCTACACTTTTTACCTAGAAATGATGGAAATCAGATAACCCTTAGTAACTATTATTAAAGAGACCTGTGTGCTGTGGTGTGTTCACGTATGAGTAGTCACTTACACTCTATGCTTATTTTGCCTTCTTCATAGATAGGTCCTAGGGTTTAATTGTGGTAGAGCATGTTACAGCATGGGTTCAGTTTGCAAGCTTGTTAGCTGTAAAATTCTTTTCTCACTTAGCAAATCCTTATTCAAGAAATCTTATTTAATTCTAAATCTTTACTTTTACTTTTTTTTTTTATGTAATGTTACGTGATTTAAAAACCATATCAGCATCACTTTCCCATTACTTTTGTTTGTTATTCCTCATCTTTCCTTCACTTTATTCAGGCTGACACAGAGAAGGCCCGACATGGCCATCAATCCAGAAGCCATAGTAGTCGGGTTTGTATTTGACCTTTTCTTCAGGTCTTTTCTGGTCTTCTCTTTATTTTATATGTTGTCTGTACCACTTCTTCCTCTGTTTTTCCTCAGAAGGTCCTGGAAGATGATGCTATATCAGTTCGAAGCAGTGGAAGTTACAGGGTGTGTAACCAGTTGGCTGTGAATGTGTGTGTGTGTGTGTGTGTGTGTGTAGTATTTCAGGTTTTTGGCGATTTTAAATCAAACCTTGCTTTGTGAAGTTGCATATCCTCATCACAATATAATCACTACAATATCATATTTCAGTTCTATTTCAGATTATTTATTTCCTGAGAAACTTATCATTTTTGCTTCATTATGCAAACATATCCAGTGGTGTGATGTCCAAGGTGCTGAGTTACGTTGAACCAGTGATCAATTAAACATTTGTGAAAAGTGTTAGCCTAATAATTTTTTTTTGTTGGAAAGAATGCACGAGTAGAGTAAATGTAGATGCAGTCTAGCTCATTCAGTCAACTACTTTTGCTCACACTTACGTTTACACACATCCCTTTTTTTTAGTTGTTTTTAATTCAATTTCATTAATTGCTTTTAATTAATTTAATTGTTTGTTGTAATCTAGTTGAGGTGGGAATTGCCACATGGGTCGAGAATGCAAAACTATCATGATATTTGGGCCACAATACAATGTTATTGTGGTTGTTCAAATTTAAAGCATGAAAATTTCCATGACATTTTTTTTACATTAATACCAGTTCCCCTAGCCTGCATATGGTCCTACAGTGGCTAGAAATGGCAATAGGTGTAAAGAGTGTTGATCATCCTGCTCTGCCTTTGCGAGAATGACCGCTCAGACGGCCTGTCAATGCGTGAGACCACTTTTTTCCATTAGAGCAAACGAGTGAAGAATGGCAGATGTACAGATGAGCACAAATGTATTTCTTTAGTTCCTTCATGTGAAGGAAGGCCTACCATGGCTACAGGCTGGTCCCTCCCCCACCCTCCACCTTGCCCCACCTCTCCTCACCTCCCCTCTCTTTGCTCCGTCTCTCTCCTCATTATCTTTTAAAGCTAAAGACACAGAAATGGCGGGTCCTAGGGAAATCTCATTGTGGGACTGGCTTCAAGTCACTTTTTAATTCTGCACCAAGGCTGAATTTCAGAAAGAGATTTCAGATACAGTATTAAGGGTCCACTAAGGCCTGTATAAAAGCATACAAAGCAGCGTGTAATGGGACCTTTAAAGCAGACAGAGCGTTACATATAGAAGCTATCTTTGCAGCCATCTTGATGAGTTTTCTTTTTCTGTTTCGAAAATGAGCTCCTACTCCTACCGTGGACTTCAGAAGCAATGTTATTAGTATAGTATACATTAAATAAAAAAAAAACACAAATACTGCTGCTTGGCGCTGTTGTATTTATGTGGTACTGAAAATATGGTTAATTTAGGATCAGGCAATATTTATCATTGTCATGGCAAATTATTTTCTGATTACTTTGTTGTATGCATTTCTGAGCATATTGTATACATCATCGGTACATAAAGAGCACCTACCAACTTCAATCTTTAATAGTATATAGAGTTATTCGATAAGAGTATATTACTTGGATGTTGTGCAGCCGAGAATTTGAAATGTTAAATAAGTTTTTCATTGTATTTTTATTTATTTATTTATTTTTTTAAGTTTGGCAGTACCAGTGCTTCTCTCTGTTCTAATATACGGATATCAGGGAAATTAAATATTGAAATCAGTCATGTTATGTTTTTGGCATATCATCCTGGCCTAGTTGCATCCCTGTAAAATGTATACTTGCTTAACCTCTATTTTTTCCCCCACGTCTTTTAAAGTCATCTTGCTCATCGCTGCTAGGCAACTCTCATTCCTCCAGACGGGCTAACACATCGCGGAGAAAAGGCTTGGTGGTGCGTCTTTGTGTTTGCGTTTGTCTGTTTTTGCTAGGAGTGTTGTTTTAAATCATGTCAGTAACTGGGAAGCATCTGCATCTTTTGTTCATTACTGACTTGCTAAGTCAAAGGGAATGCACTTCAGTCACATGAGTTAACAGGAAATGATTGCATGTTCATGGTTAACTTAATAATTGAAAAACTAACTGTACTCACTATTAACGGAACATACACACCACTATAAGATCAGAAACCAATTTTAGACCATCATTCTGCCTAGACTTTTTCTTCGTTTTAAAGCGTAATAATAAGAAATGAACTGCGATGATGCAAATAGATACATATTCTCTCTCTCTCTTTCTCTCACTCTCTCTGACATAAGTGGGACGCATGCAAGAATTGGCGTCTGTGGTACGAAAGATGTGCACCACTTTTCCGTCTTCACTGCACAAATGTGAAACTAATCTGAATGAGTTACTCGATCTCTAAGTACCACCACTCAGGAAAGGAAAACCTTCAAAAGAAAAATAATAATGACGTTTAAAAATATGGTTCCTGCCGGTCCGCGAAGCCTTGCTTCTGCACCAATCAAAACTCAGTCATCTCAGCACTTCTGTAACTGCGTGCCCCACCCCCTCGACTTCACGGCCCGCCCCTTTACGAGACGTGATCTGCCCCTGTTCCACGGATATGAGCGAGACGGCCAGGAAAACAAGTACAGAAACATGCTGAACTCAGAAACTCGCACCAAGTGGCTCATGCATTCCTCATTTCGACCAGATAGTGGCGAGAAAGCAGACCCACCCATCATATAAGAATGATGGTTTAAATTTTTTTTGGTGTCAAATAATCCTGTGGGTGACTAGACCTATAATTTAATTTGGGTTGAAAGTTAGTTTGCACATTCAGCACCATTTGGCACTGTTCAAGTATAATATAGAGAGAGAGAGAGAGATGATCCGCACGCTCCGGAAAAGTCACGAACGAGAGAGAGAGCAAGAGAGGGAGAGAGCAAGAGAGGGAGAGAGCAAGAGAGCAAGAGAGGGAGAGAGCAAGAGAGGGAGAGAGCAAGAGAGGGAGAGAGCAAGAGAGAGAGAGAGCACAACAGAGAGAGAGCAACAGAGAGAGCGAGACAGGTTTAAAACATGTTAAATCTTCTTTTATGATGTCATCAACTACGTACTTACTTAGATGGCTTAAGAGAATTAACTAGCCAGTGCTAGTCATCGCTGAAATACCAATTTACATCCCACTGTTCATCACTTGCTGTTATGCAGCAATCTGCCTACTTTTAGTAACTGGTTGTAAGGAATCTGTCTTAGTTCTTAAATCTTTGGATAAAAGTCAGATCTGATGCAAACGTGGAGCGTCTTGGCTTATCGTAAAGGCACAGGACTTTCCGTCTGTGAAGAATTCTTCACAGATAATTGAGTCTGCACCTGGATAATATTTTATAAATATTTCTTTTCCAAATCCAAAAGAGGCTTGATGGCCAAAATACAAACACAAGAAGAAACCTGAATGAACATAAGCCGATGATAGTGTGAGGGTCGACAGACAACTAAACTATGAAACAGTGGAACTTAAACACTAACTAACTTGAACCACTCACAACATTTTGTGAAAATACAAAACAGCTGATCAAACAAAGAAACAATAACCCCAGTTTCAACTTAAAAGTCCCTCAACTTATCTCCAGTCAGTGGCTGCTAAAGGCCTCTGTGCTTTGTAAAGTTCATCCTTCTATTGATCCAACCTCCCAAACAGACATGGCTAATGGTGTGTGACAGCGTGACAAAATATACATTACGTTTGAACTGAAACTCATTTACATATAAACTTTGTGGGGTTTTTTTCCAACTCATTACTTTTTATTCTTTAATGTACCATATAACACAAGTTAATCCTGGGCTTTATTTTTGAGCCAATTGCTTAATACATCACACATAATAGTTGTTGTTTGGGTTTGGTTTGACTGTTCATTATAAATTAATGTCACCTTTAACTGCATGTCGGGACATGGGTTCAAATCTGGGTTTTTTCGTGGGGGGGAGCTCGTTTTGTTTTTATTATTATTTTGTTGGAGGTTTTTTTTAACTTTATGTTCTTTACATTTGTGCTGCTCTCTTTGCAGTCTGATGGCCTCTATGGTAGTTCTTCTTTGAAGAGCTCCCATTCCACTGTATGTACAAATCCTAATATAACTATGATCTTGTATATTTATCTGTGATTTGTCTGTGATTCCTTTTCCTTTTTTGAAGGATGTGGGTTTTTTATCTTTAAATTTAAGAAATGATTCCAATTTTAGCTTGTAAATTTAGCTTGTCACAACATAAATGTACAAAATACACTTTTTAGCACCCAACAAATTAATTAATGCAGTGATTCCCAGCGTGCAGTAGCTAATATACTGATAATGTCTTGGATATTTTAACTCACTTTTAAACATTTTGGCATCATCAATATGTAGCTAGTCTGCTATAATAAACTTATCAGTACAGAATTCATCCCATTAGTTTAGCATGTGCAACTATTTGGTGGAAAATAAAGCTACATATGGGTTTAAACCAGACTTATTGTTAAACTACCAAGTCAGTCTGCTTCCCTAAATAACATCTGTGCCTTTAGGTGTGCCGACAGCTGTTTAGTGCGATTTGAAAGCCTAAATGTATATGCAGATAATGCAGCTAAAGGTGGTACCTGTATATTCTGTATACACATTTTAATTAAAATTAAATATTTCTTTTAAACTACGTTATAATTCTTTTGGTAATCAACGTTTCACCATAAAATCTGTGTTATGACTGCACCCTGCCACTATTCTTAGTGTCCATACATATACATACATATAATAGCAAGAGTTAACCATCTGCCCACTTCTTTTCAGAGCTTTTTGGATAATGACCTCCATATGAAACCTACTTCCTGTAGCACCAGGAAAGGCCTACTGGTCAGTACTTCTGGCCCTAATCTTGAGTGTTGCATTTTCCATCAAATTTTTTGATGAGTCTTTAGTTTTGAACAATACAGACATTTTGCTTGTGCTACATTTGCTACGGTTGCAATGGTAACAAATTATTACTAGGTGGTTGCTATAGTGTTGGTGGTGTCACTAATCATTGCTATGGTGTTGCTAGGTGGTTACTACGGGTGCAGCAGTTACAATCTAGTAACTGCTTTTTTTTTTAACTTATGGTGCAGGCTAGCAGCTAGCTAGCAGCTTCTTTGTTTATACTCGGCTCCTGATCAACTGATCGTTAAATTAAATGCATACGCAGTGGGACGGGGTCTGAGGCAAGTGTTGGGACTGGAGGAGAAGCGGCTTCAATAAAGGGTGGATTTAAAGTTGATTGCATTTACACTAGGGCTGCACAATATATCGCAAATATATCGTTTAAATTATGTTTACATTTATTTAAGATGTAAAAAAAATTCAACAAGATTTTTTCAACAATGTTCACTGGTTCAAATGTTTTGTGGGAGGCATTAAATTCTCTGTTTAAGTAAATTCTTTTTTAAAAAAAATGTTGGAATGGAAGAATTGCATTTAATTTATTTTCTGAATAGACTTGTCAGCATCTGGAGTCCATGTAACCAGCAAATCCAAAGCAGAAAAACATTAACACTATAAAGTTTTTACTTACTTATCGCATGTTTTCCTCATCGCAACACTCAACAACATTATCTCATGTTTTCCTAATATCGTGCAGCCCTAATTTACACAAGAAAATGCAAAGAAAATGTATCTATGTGTGATGGAGAGGCAGAATTCTCATTAAACCCTGTTGGAACTTCTCTGAGTTAACTAGCAGAACTAAACCAAGCATTCTTGGACAAATTATTTTAAGAAACACAACAAATACTGATGCATCTTTTTAAAAAAATATATAACTGAACTGACTTAGACTCTGAGACTAGCACACTTTGACTCCAGTCACGGTTCTTGTCTCTCGTAATGCCTTGCGTTTAGCAGATTTCTCCTCTACTTGGCCTGGCCCTAGCAGAGTGAGATGCTGTCACGGTGCCCACTCAGTCGCTCGCTCTCTCTCTCTCTGTGCCTATACACTACAAAAGTTCATGCCCCTGCGCTGTCTCTTCCCCTACATTACAGAGGCGACTCAACCACAAAACATTTTTAACGATCAGTACTCTGACTTCGATCACCAGATCAATAAGCTGTATACAGGTGCACCAGGGAGCCCTCAAAGGCACTGCTGGTGTTTCAAACACCCTGGGAGAAATGTCCTCAAAATTCACAGATAATAATAAAAATGATGATAAAACTTAAGAACTGTAGTGTGATTGCTTCCACAATCACTCTAATAAAAACTAGATTGCATTTCTGTGAGAAAATGTCAAGTGTGATTGCTAAGATTTTTCTGCTCCTGTTTCTCTTCATTAAGTGCCTGCTGTCTTACCACCGAACCACTGAGAGGCATTAACTCTCTCAAAGCCATTTATGGTTAAGGAAGACTGAATGCGTAACCACATTCCTAGGCTGATTATTTTTAATTAAACCGCAACAAATTTGAGATCTTTTTTTGATAACTTACCTGAGCTTTAGTGTTTTGAAGTCTGTTTACGGGTCTGCTATGTGACTAGCTCTCCCAGATGAATGTGTTTCTCTGCGTTTTGTTGCTGTCTGGCCGCCTTAGCCATGATGTCAGAGACACTCTGCCAAACACATTTTTAGAGCGACTCTACTGTTTCAAGAAGAACGATAGTATGATTGCAGAAGTAAAAACTTGGTTGTGTTTCTTTGAGGAGAATGTGAAGTGTGATTGCATAGTTGTTGTGGAAACTATGGTTGTTGCAAGGTGGTTACCATGGTGTCATGAGTAGGTGGCAGCACAGGTGGTTGCTGAACTGTTACTAGCTGGTTGCTATGGTAACTGTAGTGGTTGCTATGTTGTAGCTAGCTGGTTGCTGGATGGTTACTATGCTTTTACAGGCGAGCGTTAATGTAAACAAATTCACAAAGTGAGTGGTGCCAATATTTTTAACCAGAGTACACAAACCTTCACCCTTTAGTCAGATTTGAACCTACAAACTCTACAGACACATCAAATCACTGATGCTCTCTCCCTCTTTTCACATGCATTTTCAGTAAAGCACCCAAACATTGGTTTAATGGGCAAAAAATTTCACTCCCAGCGGGAATCAAACTAGCAATGTTTTAGGTTCTCACTCAGCATGTGCATTTTGCTGCTCAAGCACGAAGGGGATCATTAACAAATAAAATAGTTAATACAAGTTAGATGCATCGCCATGAGAACATGCGAAATGTGATTGTGTGATTGCTATAAAAGCTATGTTTGGAGACACTCAAACCTTAGTTTTATGGGCCAAAAAAGCTTGCAAATGAAAATCCTGAATGATGCTATGTTTGTCTGATTCAGAGTCCAGCGCTTTAGGGCTGTGGCACCTCTACAACTTCAGTATCTTGACATCTGTTTATATGTCTGTTGTGTTTTGCTACGTGTTTGTTTTTTTCACACAAATAAAACAAAAGAAGGTCAGAAGTGTGTTTGCTGGTTTAACCACATTAATTAACAGCAAGTTTTTGAGTTAATGAATTAACAAGCTGATATTAGGAGGCTGCGCATTAAAAGGGCTGTGTATGCAGTAGGCTAAACTTTTTCCTGGAGCGAATCAATGTCCATGTATTAACAGTACAGTTGTTACTTTCGCTTGCAGAGATATCAGTGGATAGCAGATGTGATTATGTTCATATTTATATGATTAGTGCATTTTGTATAACATTCAGGTTATTTAATATGAACAGGTTAATATGCCGTTACTCTATTGACCAGTGATTAAAAGTCTTTTCAATATTTGATACTACTGCCTTGCTGCTCCATTTGCTCTGCAACTGTCTAACTGCATCTTGTTAATCTGACGCCACTTCTATTTTAGGGTAAGCATGTCACGGTAACTCCTCAGTGACTAAAATGAATCTATTCGGATTTCCTTTAATATGACTTTTTTAATCCATTAGTATGACTCATAATGTAGCATCATTACAGGTTATAATATTTACGTGGAAGTAAAAGGCCTTCAGGCTTATGCTGTGTAAAGATTTTCTTTCTGTTTATGGCGCATTTGGTGTATCATCTCCTTAGACTGGATTGTATCATGACCAAAGGAACTACAGCAGTTTAAAGAACACCAAACCACCTCCTCCTCCTTCTTCTACTGTTTCTACCTATCAACCCCGGGTTTGTCTTTATTCTTTTCTGTTCTTCATGTATGGTGGTGTTTGAAAATCTGATTTTTTTTTTCTTTCTGCACAAATTACCTGAAACATCCTAAACTCACATAAAGAGAAACCAAATAAACAAATGAGACAAATATTGTACTTTGTAATTGATCTAGGAAAAATATTTCATACAATTTTGCAGATTTCAATTGCATAATTCTGTATCACACATCTGTGAGGGCCAAAAACTTCTATGGTTAACAGTTAATTCGAAGGTGACTTGTTTTTAATAAGTGGGATGACAGTGGTGTGAGTGAATGACCAGTTTTATTTAAAGAACGTACACTACCGGTCAAAAGTTTTAGAACACCCCATGTTTTCT
>JBBIGB010307835.1:0-21624 GCA_037577075.1 Alestopetersius hilgendorfi | reverse complement strand
AATCCTACCTCCAGCACACCACCACTGGGTCCCTGAGCAAGACCCTTAACCCCAAGTTGCTCCAGGGAGAGACTGCCTGTAGTTATGGAATGGAAGTCGCTTTGGATAAAAGCATCTGCTAAATGCCGTAAATGTAAAAAAAAACCTAAATCTGAGCCTAACATTGAACCTTAACATCAGGTGAAGTTTATTTAAACTTGAAAGCTCTTCATACTCACACATCTCATTTATAAACTTTGTTTACGACCCATCCACTGAAAGGTTAAACACCAAAGGCCTGGCTGTTTGGTCCTGTGTTTTGTATTACTGGTCTGATGATAACACGCCTGACTGCACAGGTTGCACAGGGATCAAAAATCTTATCAATCCAATTTCCTCATGCAGACTGTGCAGCAGGCCCTGTTATCATTAGAACAGTAATACAAAGCATACAACCAAACAGTCAAGCTTATTAAACAGTGATTCTTTTTCAAATAAAGCTAACAGTTTCTGTTTCATTGTTTTGCTAAATTGATAAGCACATGATAGAAAATGAGTCATGATCTTATTCATCAGGACAGTCTTCTGATGTTTGGTGATGCGCTTTTGTGAAATTGGAGAAGTGTTTATGAATGTTCAGTTACTTTACAGGTCACAGTGGTGGACATTCAATCACTGAGCATCTCCTGACTCTCTTTTTGTCATGTTGCAGGCAGCCAGGACATCAAGAATACAGCAAAAAACAACTGATGGATCCATTAAGGGTTTGTGTGTCAACCAGGGCACCCCCTCTGCCCACTATGTGTTGTCTCTCAGTGAACTTGTCTTGGAAAAACCAGTACTATTTTCATTCATTTCTCTGAGTCATTTGGAATTGGAGACAGTTCTAGTTGCGTTCTTGCCAGTTCCAAAACTGCCTTTATTGTTATTGTTAATACTGCTATGTCATGCCATTTATGAGCGTTATTTGGATTAAAAAAAATACATAATCATTACATAATGTTTTGTCATGGTAAACACACTTTTGTGCTTTTTGTACTTTTGCCTTTGATCATTTCTTACAAACTTACAAAAAAATAAAATAAATCATGTTTATTATTTCTGCAAATCAAGATAATCCATAAAAGAATAATCATTATTCAAATTTCAATCGAAAATATGGCACTGATTTAAAGTTTAATCAGAATTTTTGGCAGAACGTTTCCACTTGTTTCACTGAGCTGCCACTGAAGAATAATTAATGTCAAATTGCAGCATGCTTTATTATATTTTCTGCTAACAGCAGCTTCCACTACACTTTCTGCTTCTGACCTTTGAATTTTTGAGAATGTGAGTCACCATGCATAAATGATCCCCAAAAAACCCCTGACGCAGAGCCACACTTGAGGCGTTTATCCAAATATACCGTTGAACAGCCACTACGTCCACCTCTGAAGGTCCTTATGTTCAATGGTTCCCGAAGGAGCAGCCATTGAAGGAGAGGGGATCGGGAGGAGGAGGAGAGGGGATCGGGTCGGCTTGTTTGGATGTGTCTTGTCCTCTTTGGTGCTTGGGTCAAAAAGTGTGTTTTTCTTTCTAGTTGTTTGTACATAATTAACCTTGGGATAAACAGAGCATTCCCCCAAAGGCTTATCATTTACAAAAGAAAGTTTGGAAGCAAGGGCATATCAAGCTTTCCAAAAGTGGGGGTGTTCTGGGATGGGGAAACCAAATTATAAATACAATCTGACCCATGTAGCATTGTGTGCTACATCCCTGTCTGGAAGGCTCCTAAAATTGTCTCCAACTTATACTTGGAAGACAGAAAGGGCATTTCACTGAGCTGAGTGAGCGCAAGATATCATCACAGTTTTTGGTCTGATGGTTTGATAGAATCTGGAGTCTGTTGTAGTAGCTGGTAAACAGACTTGTGCTCATAACATGCACCGGTTATCTAAAAGCAAACGTATTATGTTGGAAAACATGGCTTATAGTGTTCCTTATAGCTTACATGTGAACACACCACACCCCAGCACACAGTGTGAAATGCTTTCTCAGGGAGCAGTGTGTGGAGACATTTTCCTGCCTAAGGGCACCTCAGTGGTGCCACTTGCAGTCCTGAGATTCGAAACCACAACCTTCTGATCACAGGGACAACTCTCTAACCACCAGGACACCAGCCACCAAGGAGATAACAGTGCTAATGTCAAAAATGGATTTTGGGGACAGTACTTTCATCAAAGTTACCTCAGTGGTGTCACTAGAAGTCCTGGGATTCAAACCCATGACCTTCTGATAGCAGGGACAACTCCAGGCTTACCACCAGGCTACTAGCAAGATACTAATGCTAGTGCATTCATAATAATGGGTTTTATTCTGTTAGATGTTGGAATAAAGATTTTGTGAAATGAGGATGTCTGAGAGATCACTTTTGCACTCGTTTTATTATGCAGTACAGCCACTCCTAGTGAAGAAATGAACTTTCATGAAAATCTACCCCTAAAAGCAGGTGTTACGGTAGGACGTACGATCACTTTGCTCCCCGTAGGCCTTAAAATAATGCTGAAACGATATGTTAAAGATATTTTACTAGGCTTTTGGACACCCTGACAAACCATTAAACCGCAAATGTTTCGAACACAGACCAAATGTCACATACCTACATGCCTTAGCAAACCAGAGCTCAGACGTCCATTAAGCATGTGATGTTTCAGGCTGACCTGAATTTGTTCCACCCATAATGCTGTAGATATTCCGATCCCACCTGGTTTTAGTTCGACATGAAGTGCTTTTGGGGAACAACCGCAATTTGAGGGCAATAATGGAAAAATAACGGACCTCCTCTCTTTCTCTCCTCTCCTCTTTTCTCCCTCTCTCTCTTTGTCTCTCTCTCTCTCTCTCTCTCTTTGTGGCCGATCAAGGATGTGTTTAATGGATGTAGCTCTGTGGTGAGCCCATCTGGTTTGAGTTCACCCTGTCCCCTGGACTCTACGCTGGAGGAATGGCCTGGCATTCGATGAATTGAACTATTACTGGAAAGTTGGGCCGCCTGCAGCAAAAACAAGGAACCGAGGGCGCGAGCACTCACACACGCGCTCCTAAACTTGAGCTAAAATGTTGCACGGTGTTCATGCTCGAGCATTTATACATGTGGACACATTAACAAAATATGAGGAGCCTGGGGCAAGAAATAAGTATCAAATCAGCTTCATCCACATTTACTGTAACGCCACTAATAGAGCATTTAAAAGCAAACTCAGAGCCGATCCTTTTCTGAATCGGGAGGCAACCAGGCTGTTTGCCTTATGGCTTTACAAGCTACTGTATGTCTGCCAGTATGGCTAAATTAACATTTTGTGGGCCATTAAATAGTTTGTGGTGTGCGTGTGTGTGTGTGTGCGCGCGCGAGACGGAGAAATGTGGCTAAATTCAACTCTAAACAGTCTCTAGACATTCTTCTTTCTACCGTGTGCAACAGTCTGTTTGTCCTTTTTTGTTTATTTTCTATTGTTAACAAAGACATCCCTTTACCAGCAGCATTTTGAGCCAAGCACAAACAAGTCCCCTCAGTACTCTGGGGTCAGTTTTCTTAAAGGAAACCTCCACAGAGTTGACCTTAAACTTTGTAAATATCATCCAAACGGCCTTAATATAATGAAGGTCAAGGACACATCATCAAAACATGGTCCATCTGTGCTTTTTCATAGCTAATGGAGCTTTATATGGTTTTGACTGTGACGTTGCATTCGCCCTGATTTAAATACAGTAAACAAACTATTCTCCACAGACTTCCTGCAGGGTTTATGGGAACATCATATTTACACAAATATTATCAATATAATAATAAAACACAATCAACCCAGCCCTTTGTTGTTTAATGTGTGCTATGTTATTGTGCAGGAATGTTCGATTAAACTGATAAAACCAGGATATCTTATCAAATTTGAATGATCAAGAAACATTTTTTCCCCATGCCATTTCCCTGAAGTGGTTCTAGAGACTGACCTTGTTTTCCACAAAAGGTAGCATTAGATTATTTTTAGACAGCAACATTCTGCATTAGGCCGATAGTTCATTGGGTTGGGGGTCGTGTCGAAATTTCTGACGTTGTCAGGAAAAAGGACACAGAACAACAGCAATTTTTAACTAACAGTCTGTTTGCCCTCTCTAAAACCACCAAAACCGCTTGGACACATTGAGGAAGGGACTCCACATGACCGCTGAAGGTGCTGTGATGTCTGGCATGGTGCTTTAGTAGCAGATCCTCTAAAAAATAGATCAAAAATAAAAAGAAACTTGGTTGAATATTTGAATTCAAAGGGACAACAACTCTGTTCTATGTCAAAAGGGGGAAAAAAGAAAATGAGAGAAATCTATAAGCAATTTGAAGATCCAAGTAACACATGTAATTGGGGAACCTGAAAAACTTTATTCTCTATTTCAGTACTCAGGTAATAATACTTAAGCACTTTAATTCATAAGCATCATATGCTAGCAAATATATGCTGTACACAAAATTTTATTTAACAAAACGAAATACAGTTCAACTCTACCTTACATAGGTTTAATAAGTAAATTCAGGCCTGCCCTTGTCATTAAATGAAAGCAGTGGACTGTTTGTTTTAGTGACAAAAATATCATAGTGTGGGTATCTTTTAAAAGTATGGCCCACAGAAAAATGTGCTATTTAAAAAAAAACATTAAGACAAGTGTTTTTGTGTGGATCTAATTCAAATACATTCAAACAACTCCACAAGTTTGTAGAAAAATTATATTTAAATATATTTTTCAATATGAACCAGTTTTTTTTATGAAATGAAATGAATATTTTCGAACTGCTGTTAAAGGAACATAATTAAACAGCTCTGTCGGAGGATCAGACAGCAAATAACAGACATCAGATAACAGACGCCTGCGGTAGCCAGCAACCCACCCAGAGAGCGGGGTGGGATGTACTATTTTGAAATAATTGCAATGAATAGCTATTGCATTGTCAGAGTTGAGATAGTGGTCTTTCAATGATAGGTCCAACGCTTAGACAGCAGTGCTAATTCAGGAAAACTTTGTACATTTATGGCAGTACATGCTTGGAGAAAATGCCCAACAGTGACTTGACCCCACTGTTATGATGTCTGTATTCATAATTTTTTTATTGTAGTTTGGAAAAAGTTAGTATCAAGTCATTATTCAAACAAAACCTGCTCATAAAAAGGAAGACACTTTGATTTTCTGTGTTGCAAGCATAAGTACACAGTATTATACTAACATGACCACTATAAAAAATATTATTACATAATTGCTGCGTAATGATTAACATTTCAAAAGAAGGCAACGTGTCCCTAAACTTTTTACCAAGATCGTACATGGACTCCATAGTGTAATGAGAAGTAATCTTAAAGCATTTCTATTATTTATGCATCAAGCATTAACACAGCATTAAAAATGGAGTTACAAGGTTTAGATCTGACCCTTTTTTCTATATTTTACTTCACACTTTATTGGCAGTGAGAGAGTTTTGTTGTTCTGGCTTTTATATTAGATTTACAAGAAACCAACTACAGTTAACCCCTCCTTTAGTCAGTTAAAAACTGTAATAAAACGCCTTTTCGGTGTATTTCAGACAATTTACAACTCATTCTCTGATTGTAGTTTTGAAAATGCAGCAACTTAAATGGAGACATAGCTCCTGCCACCTTATGCACTATTAGTATGTTAGTGTACTACAGCAAGGGAGAAACAAATATTAAATTAAAATGCAGAATGTCTTCAATAATGTCGGGGTAACTACACTGGGTGAGGTGCTTTTTAGATGTTGTTCTCCCATTTCTGTAGATGACCAAGTTATTTGGAAGACAGTAGTTCTTGGTCAGATGCAGAAATCATTAGTTTACACGCTCAAGAGCTCTCAGAGGGTCTAGGGCTGGTTTTACATGTGGCGTCTGCAGCTGGAATTGCTGTTGTTGTCTCTCAACATAAGGGCCAAAGACAGGTCAAGAAAATAAGTATCTCTGGGAGTAATAAAAGAAGAAAAAAGCAGTTGCTCTTGAGCTATTGATCCATAACACACCACCTCATTTGCTCATGGGCTTGTAGCACTGAAAGTGGGACTGCAACACTTGGAATTGAAAAAAAAGCATGTAAACTGCTAAGATCTCACCAAAAGGTCTCAAAACTCTGTATTTTGTGTGATGGGCCTGCTGCAAAGAAGTCCCATCACACAAAATATAATGCTAAAGCAACTTTTTAAGACAGATGCCAAGAAGAGGAATATAATTGGCCGAGTCCATCGCCTTACTTGAACCCCATTTGAACATGCATACTGCTTGCTGAAGACTCACCTGAGGGCAACAGGCTCCTGAAACAAGAACAAACTGAAATCGGTCCCATTACAGTCTTGGCAGTGCATGACCAGGAAAGCTCAAATCAGGTCAAACTTTACTGCCATTCTTTCTCACCATAGCCATGTGTTTTTTAAAGGAAAAAATACCTAAGATATGATGTCAAGCACTCATGGATGTATATTGGTCACAAGTGTCAGTCATGGCCTGCAGTCCAAACATGACAGTTTTATTGAACATCATTTTCGTATGAACAGCAATAAATGAAAGAGTAAATTCTGAATAGTTTGAATTTCAAAATGTCCTTCAAGTAACACAATGGAAGCAGCAGGTGTCTTTTTGAAATAATGTAAAACAACAACATCAACTTAAGGGAGCAGGTTTAATTGTAACGTGGTACATTAATTGTAGCATGGTAACGTTTATCCTATCTTTTCCAGTTTCTTGGCTTTTTGCGATGTTCTTTTTCACATTTTCTTGTCTATGTCATTGTTTACATGCTCCATGTGCTTTTGTATATGTGTCTGTATTCCATATGACTATGTGTTACGCTCTACAGTGTAAATTGCTGTTGGTTGAATATGTTGACATATTTTAAGAGTCAGTTCCTCAGTAAAGCAGGATATAAAAAGCCATTGAAGGAGTTTGGATTTGATGAGTGAAGCTTATTGTGAAGCATGTGACTCAATAATATTATTTAAAAATGTCCAGCCATTTTCAGTCCCTTTAGACAGAACAGACACTGTATAAATTGTTCATTTAAGCTAGATGTATTACGCTCCGCCCTTTAACCATGTTGACCTTGTTCCATTTTAATCCCCATGTGCTGGAGTAGAGCCCAAACAACATAAATAGTGTCCAAACACCTACAGACTGCACATACAATCACAAAGCAGATACAGTTATATCAGAACTCTACACCATCAAGAGATATGGAGTGTGTGGATTCATTATAGTATGATTCACAACAGTGGTACTCTCACTTTTTATCTTCCTTCCCCCAGATAAATTGAAAAGCTGAGGGGCTATTTCTGATTTCGTGTTTGTCTGAGTGCGTGTGTGTCAGTGTTTGTGTGTGGCACTCATGCCGTTCCCAGCGGAGGGTTTGAAAAGTAGAAGAAAAGCCACAGCTGAAAATGTGCTCTTAGTCAGCAGCTTCTACCGCCATTGCGTAACATTGTGATTGCACTCACAATCCCCAACTGACCTGCACTTCTGTGTGCCTCTCTGTACCCTGTTCTAATGTCACACATTTTTAATTGAGGTATATTTTGCGTCTACTTAGACCCTCTGCCCTCCCCCCCAAAAAAACAGGCCCCTGCGAATTCATTGGCGATGTTCAAAGCTGTGGAACTCCATCATGTTAAGATAAACTTTGGAATATTACAGGGTTTCTGGACAAATTTATGACTAACTTATAGTCACATATACAATACTTTGGACTAGATGGTGGAAGTCTAAACTCCAAGTGTAAAATCCTTCAGTCAAATGATAATACAGACCACAAAATAGTTGGTCTACCTTGTAAGTTGTTTCTGATCTCTGCTTTCTGAACTGCACTGTGGCTTCAAAATTAAGGTAGTATCTGTGGAATGAATTAGCTGGATCTGAATGAAGAACCTCCACAATAATAAAAAAAATAGACAGTCGTGCTGAAGCCTGTCAGATTCACACATGCATTGAATTAAAAACTGGTAGACATGTACTGAACACTCGTGGAGAGAAAGAGACACGCGCACACAAGCATTCACATGCGATCACACAGACACCTAGACAATTTAAATCCCATCTCTATCAAGCACTGGCATTTCGAAGTCATGTCGGAATGCGGCTCTCCAAAAGATACAGGCTTTAAAAACAGGCACAAAAAATAAACTTGAAGGCTGACACGAGACACGAGAATATTTTGTGTGGTTATGACCAGAACAGATGTAAAGAAGAGGCTTCGCTTTCACTCCTTAATCATCTCACTTTATTTTTGAAACGAAAATAAACACATCTTGGCTCTTAGCCTCATTATGCTCACTGTAAATAAGTCCTGTTAACTGACAAATCTGTGAAACGTATGAAAATAAAGAAGCGCATGCAGCCGTGGGATAAGACCTGCCAAAGGCAAGGACTTCTTCTTAAGCTGCTTTATCTTCGACTGCCATCGGCACCTGGGAGGTGGCAAAATGGGTATATCCCCACTGGAATCATTATTTGGAATATCATTGACGGGAAAGAGGTTGCATTACCACACAAGAGCTGATTTGTTCATGTTTACTGCCCTTCCTGTCTCCAATGATTCCACAGAAATCTGTTTTTGCAGCTGTAATTTTCCTGCAGTTGCGGTTTCTGGGCCCTACAAGTCATGATACCTGGTTTTTAAAGATCTTTCATTTTCAGTTGCAGAAAAAATAATACAGAATAAAGCACTTTGTTCTAGCCTATATGAGTTCTTTTCCACTGCAGAGCCAAAGATCCCATGATCCCATGACTGCACTATGCAATTCCTTCCTGGTGCTGACTCATAGCTAAATCGGGACCAGGATAAACCTCTGTAAAATTGCATAGAACAGTGGCTTACCAATGGCTATCAGCTACACACCACAGAGCATGTTCATTTTCAGCTAGCTCAAATCAATCAGAGAATAGTTAACCCATCCCACCCAATGGTTCATGTCAAGGAAACGACACTGAAGACGGATTGTAAGTGTTCTGCGTTGAACTATCTCTGTGTGGAAATGCCATTACAATGTTACTCTCCATGCCCCAAACCTTTTGCCCTTACAGTGTACCGTTCTCTGGAAAACAGATCATTCATTGACGGCAACTATTTAAACGGCTTTGAACACAACCACAAATGTACCCATTCCAAAGACACCCAATTTTTTCCATTTCTTTCCATTACACAGAGAGTATATTTACAGTGCAGCTTAGAGTTATATGCCATTTTGATTGGGCCCAAATCATTATAACTTAATTTCCCCCTTGAGTGAACAGAGAAATTGCATTGAGCTTTAGCTGAACCTAAAGCTCCAGCCTTCAGGTACATATGGTCCATTAAGTCCCCCAAAGCGATTTGTGCATTTCCCTGGGCTGTCTCTAATCCATTCTATAAGCTATTGTGAGCTTTTGCAAGCTTCATGGCAGCGCTTGCCCCCATCGAGTGCTGTCAGTGTGCTACCAGTGACGCTTTGCATTATATCATTAGATCACTGGTTCAGTAGATACTGCTGGGACCTTTTGCAATTTTGCAAAGAGCTGCTTCACGCATCCACCAGAATCATGTTAAAATAATGAGCAAGCATTGTTACATTCTGCAGTAAACGATCAACTGTGTATGAATGTAAAGAATATCTGAATATAAAAAAGCTTTTTTTAGGAACTAAAATTGTAATTCATTTTCTGATTGAATGAAAATTCATTACAAATTTAGACAAATGCTAGGATACAGTTCCATATGGATTGCGAATTATACAAGCAGGAAATGTAAACAAGACTCTGCTGCTACAGTCGTTTTTCATGTTTCTTCTCTCTAATGCTTTCTGCCTAAATAAAATGTTTTCAAAGAACTCCTAAACAGCTGTCACTACACATATTGATAATTACAACAGGCAGGGCTGGACTGGGACAAAAACCTGTCTCTGACATTTTGAGCCGAAACCGGCCCTCCGGTTCTTGACAGGGTTCCGCGCCCCTCTCGATGTCGTTCTGGGGGTAGGGTGCTGCTGCTGGCCCAAATTCACAGGCGGCCCACCAGTATGCCCTATGGCCAGTCCAGCCCTGGCAACAGGCATTAGCAAATAATGTGTTCGCAATGTGATTTTCATTCTCTGAATGATAGTTTATGTTTGAAAAATGGGTCAGAAGTCAACTTTGACACTAAATGGACAGGAAGTTTATTTTGAGCAATGCGTTCACACAGGAAGTTGAAGATTGCCTGTTTTTGTTTGGTTTTATTGCTGGAGTTGGAGCACCATAGTGGCACATTATGAGGAAGGATGAGGAAGAATGCCTTTAGACCTTGAGAAGCGGAAAATCCATTGACGCTGAAGTTGGGCCCCAGAAGAAGAAATCAATGGTGTTTGTGTTTGCATGAGGAGGTCTTGGGGAAAATGAGTGACTTGCTTCCAGCATAGCTTGGAAGGGCCTAATCTGTCAATCTGGGAAGTTTTCTTTAAGAAGACCAGGAAAATGTTGTGCATGGGAAAACATCCAGTGTGCACGGAGAGATGTGTTTTCCTTTGGGTCATTTTTCACATTTTAACTGGATAAGTGGCATTTGGTTAGAGATTTGTTTCGTGCCAGAGAAGTCCAAATACCATCTCATAGTTTGATCTTCTTCAAAATGTACAATTGCATTTGTCAAGTCGACCACTGCCTATGAGAATTCAACAATAACAACTGTAGGTTTTTTTACTGGTCATTTGGACACCGACTGAGATATTAAATTATATTAAAATAATCAATAAAAAAACTTGTTTAACTTATCGATTTAGCCAGGGTACTGTTGGCTTCTGTGTGCGAAATATTGTGGCTCTGTGTTGAGCTGCTAGCAAGCAATGGACCTGAATTTGAAACAACCATTAATACAGTAGCAGTACTTAATATATATGCTATTTATATCTGTTCTGATTAATTAAATTGGGGGAAAATGAGTCCTGAAAATAGTGAACCACAAAGGAGAAATGGCAGCAGACATGGATCAAATACCTTGTCTTTAGAGGAGTGGTTATTTAGCTAGTTAGCAGAGAAAAATCTAGCTAGCTAAATCTGCATATCACTAGCTGTAAAACAAACACAACAGTGCGATTATGTCTCCGATTTTACTGGCAATATAACCTCCCTGTTCTGATTTTTTTGTCAGCAATTTTGTCTTATTTTGTGATTAGACTTTGCAAATTTAACTGTGTGTTTTGCATAAAAATTCACTGTATCTATTATATCCTTATGAAGGTTCATAAAAAAAATCAGAAACTGTTCACAAAAACAATTCTATTTCTGAAATAATTCACTCTACAGCTCTAAAGCTTAGCTTTGAAACACCTTTGATTAAATAATTCACTCTACAGCTGTATCTGAAACAAATAGCTTAGCTTGCAAGCACCTTTGACTGAAGAGCCCATTAAAATGTGTTCTATTGAACTGTGTGTTTTGCATAAAAATTCACTGTATCTATTATAAATGAGTTTCAATTCAGTTCGTTTTCTATGCACTGAAACCTGCTGAAAGGATTGTCTATGATAATCAGCCATATTCTACAGATACAGCACACAGAGAGAAAGCACTTGAAATATTTCTTTGTCTGTGTCCAACTCCCTGAGCACGCAATGGTGTGTGTCTCGCGACAAGAGCCATTACAACACAGACCCATAACGATTTCCCTCTGCTAAACTAACCCACTATCTATCTTTGATTGATCTCAGAGGATAAAAAGAGGCTTGGCTTGACTACAGCCTTGCGGAAACTGCACATCTATCTCCCACACAGGGCCCAGCACTTCGAAATTACAGCTCTCGTCGACCTGACGTCATTTCATTAATCTCCAAGGTACTATATCAGCCTTGTTTCTCATTACTGTCAGTGGAACCACTCAAGTTGAGCAGTGGCACGACTTCGGAGTGAGGATGGGCTATTTATCAGGGACCTACAATGTGGCACAACTTTTCTGCCTGCCAGCTCTGCAGTTTATAGCTGGAGGTGGTAAAAGGGATTTGTGGACAGGGTGTTTGCGTTGGCGGTGGCCTCTGTCTTGCATGATAGATAGTAGCTTGTAGGGTATATATCTGTGTATATACATTCGGGGTGTAACAGTTCTTCAAATTCACAGTTCAAGTACCTAACTTTCTCTTTTTTGTTTGATTAAGAAAAAAGGGGATGATATTAATTTGTAATGAAACTGGTCGATAAACATGGCTGTTTAAACCGTTGTCTGTTGTACAGGTACGTCAAACATGAATTGTGTTTTTCTGAGTGTGCTGAGATTTCTGGTCTCTGGTATCCTCACATGCATACCCAATCTGTGAAGTCTGTTGTGCTTATAATAGGATATATACTGGATATTCCAGTATACAATTCTCATTTGCATCTCTTTTCTATTACATTTTCCATTCATGCGTGATAACAAGGAGCATTGTTGGTCAAATAAGATGCTAATGAAAATGCATTTTGGTCATATAAATGTCATTAATAGCTGGACTCAATTGTAACTAATGACTAATATTACTAGAAGATTGGTCATAGATTTTATTGTGGGGCATCAAGCTCAGTTTTCATGTGTATCACATACAATCTTCTAGTAAAATTAGTACATACAAACAGGCTTGGAAAGAAAAGACTGCACATCTACCAGTATTTGCGACAGCTAATGCAGAAAAGTCATTGTAGTATTTAACACATGACTTGATTTCCACATGAAGCAGCAATTCAGTGTTGAAAGAACTGAAGAGGAAAAAGAAATGGAAACCTTGAAAAGTAGTAACAATGAATTTGTGCAACTAAACTGGTACACAAGATGTATACCGCATTCTACAAAGAAACTACATGGGACTTCCGCTTTCACATACAGGAGCTTAGTCTGTATAATCAGTGATTCTAAATGTATTTTCATTTGTCTGTGGGAGAATCTACTTCTGCAGTATGAATAGGACTTTAATGAAGTTGATTATTTTACAACACCCTATACAGTAAACACATTTCTATGTAGTTTCTTTTCATTTATAACTTTTTTCTACATTCTCTCCAGATTTGAAACTGAGAATTGGTCTTATTTTGTATTTGCAGGAGTTATTTGAGATCTCAAGTGTGTGTAATCTCTTAAAGATCCTCAAAATCTTACAGTGTTCTCATGTGCCCCCATTGAGCAGTGGTGACACAGACCAGGAAGCTGTGGTTTTCTAGTAGCTTGAAACAGGACACTTTCATATCTCCAGTGTTTACCTCATGCTCTAAAGCACTTGGACCAGACGATCACTTTTCTTTCAAGTAAACAAGTAATTGAAATGGCTTGAGGCTATTAGGTTGCACATTCTGCTTGCCTTCTGTCTTTATTTGGTTCTGTGCGTACGCATTATTAACAAAGAATAGGTTTAAAATATTATAGGACTTAAAATATTATATTATCTGGACTTGCTCCAGGTCAAGACATGATAGATACATTCTGATTTAGTTTACTAATCTGCATTAACATAAATATGCATCAAAAATGTACTCCTGGTAAAATAAATTCAAAATTGTTCAAACACAAGCAACAGATGGCGTAGGTCTGCACTTACTCTTCCCATATTTTGTGCCCCAGTCATTATGCTCTTCATGCATCAGTTAAGGTCTTTCTCTCTAATTGTGCAGTGAGTTTTCCCAACAGTGTTTTGCCAGAAAACCTGATATGTTTCAGTGCTCAATGTGACAAAGAATCACATATTTTATCAAGTGCTGGGCACGTTAACACATTATTATACAATTATTTGATCTTGCATTAATGCAGTTTTTTAAAATTGCTTTTATTTTAGAAGTTCTTTTTTTTTTTTTGCTCGAAAGGTGCCTGATATACTGTTCTGATCATGGCTCTGGACCTGGGCACTGGTGTTCTGATTCATGCTGCCTCGTTGAACACTGATAATGATGATAATTATAAGCAGTGAATCGATTCATGCTGCATGGTTGAAAAATGCTACATTAAAGCTTATTCAGTTTATAGCACTGATAATGATGCACTGATAATATTCATTATTCAAGAAAAATGTATTGTATCTAAAATATATATTTTATTAACAGTCTTATCTATTCATGCTACCCTGTGGAAAAATGCTTGTAATATTATGAAAGGGAACGGACAAAGCAGAATCAGTGGTGCCACATTTAAAAACAATGAATATAGTGATTTGTTTCACAATTCGCACTTTGAACTACACTAAATGAAGTTACGCTCTTTTTGTTTATTATTTGCTCATGATATCCACAATATGCGCGAAATAGCATATTGTGAAATAATGTGATGTCATTTATCACAATAATGATGATTATCACCAAATGACCATCCCTAATTGTAAGTGCCATAAACTGAAGTCCTGAGGAATGTGCTCCATGTCTCCAAAATATAACCCAGAAAGTTGCACTGCAAAGAAATACAAATGTTTTTGTTTAAGTCTTTTAGAAACTTTGTGTCATTTATATAAACTGTCATTTATATAAATCTCCCTGTGTTTATCACTGCCACAGTATGGTAATAGTGTAGAAGCCAAAGCTCTGTTGATAAAAGCTTTGCTCTGAGGCTGAATACTAAGGTCAGATGTTTTTCTCCCATTTCTCCCTGGAGCATGGAGCATGCGGTTATTTATTTGACCACGCAATAAATAATCTGAACCATGACACATTCAACTTTTGTCCCTCCTGAAAGGTTTTCACTGAAAGCGCTATCACACTGCGGCTGTGATACTTGGCCCTGAATACAAATGAAGCGCATCCACACATGCAAACTGAACGTTTCAGCTGTAGATACATTTGAAGGTCTAAATGTATTAAAGAGTTTCTCAGTCTTGCTAGTGCTGCATATTTACCCCAATATTCATGTCAGTACAGTCACTAAGATATTAGCAAGGTCAGTGGCGCCAATATGAAAGTTACTTGAATTTAAATTTCTTTGTAATTTTCTGTAACTCACATGAGTTACAAGAGCAGCTGGGTGCAAGGTATCATCCCCTCACACTGCTCCCCGGGCGTCCCTTCTTGGTGGCAGGCCCCAGCTTCACAAAATTCACGAATTTTACTTTGTTCACTATAGTGTGTTCACGTGTGACTACAAGGGGCCAGTTTACTAATGCTGCTTACCACTCCACCTACTAATATATAAGGCTTAGGTAGCTCAGTGGGATAGGATACTTACCTTAAGAGGTCATGTGTTCGAATCCTACCTTTAGCACACCACTGGGCCCCACCACTGAGCAAGATCCTTAACCCCAAGTTGCTCCAGGGAAACTGTCCCTCGTTAGGGAACGAAAGTCGCTTTGGATAAAAGCATCTGCTAAATTTAAATATAATGTTAACCTTGGTGGCTTAGTTGCAATAATTATATTTAGAGGCCACTCTGTTTTTCATTTGTAGCCTTATGGCCATTTGGTTTCAGTGCAGATAAAATGTTAATAAAGTTGCACAAAAAGCTTCCAGCACAAACTCAAGTTAAATGCTTCATTTCTTTTCCGTATTTTGTGAAATGTTCCCTTGCCATAATAACATCATAAACTGTTAGTTTGGTCAAGTTTCTTAAGAGTATTTAAGTTCCTGAGCATTTTAGCATATTCTCCCACAGACTGTGGTTGCATTTCAGATCATGTTTGTCTATTTCATCATTTTATTTGCTTTTCCACAATGAGACACAATTCAGAGAATTTTTCTGGTCAGTCTCAGCGTTCCGTCATGTCTGCAGGCCTGGTAGATCTGAAATGATATGTATGAGAGTATGTTGAAAACTTTTACCATAGATGGGCTGCATTATGCAGAAGTGGATGCATGTGTTATGGTTATGGAAGCTAATGGAAGTGTGTAGTCGTGGCTGAGTATTTAACGTAATGGGCTAGAAATCCACCGGTTTCTGCCGACTACAGACTATTTTAGGGCAGCTGGTGGCCTAGTGGGCGGGAGTTGCCCCTGCGATCAGAAAGACGTAGCTTTGAATCCCAGGACTGCTAGTGGCATCACTGAGGTTCCCTTGAGCTAGGAACTGTCCCCACACACTGCTCCCCGGGCGCTGTGCTCCTGGCTACCCGCTGCCTCACTTGGTGAATGGGTTAAATGCAGAGAAAGAACTGTGTGTTCATGTATCACAAATAGTGAGGTCATGTTATAAGGAACTGGATCTCTTTGAGAGTTGTGAGTATACAAATGTGTCAATATTAATAAAAACATTTCAGTTTGCCCTTTCACCATGGACCTCAGTGCAATTGCCACTTTCCCTTCCAGTAGTTCCACTATCGACTGTTGTCCTAATTGCCATTTGCCATGAAGAAATGAGTCTTCCTCATATTTCAGTCATTTTTCTGGTCCAGTTGGGAATTCAGCCAATTCAGCCATTTTCCCTAATTTTCCTTTTATCACCTCAGTTACTTCTTCTTATTTGTCTTCCTCTTCTATCTGCCTGTCCCCCTATCCACTTAGACTCAGATGGTGAAGGAAGCAAATTATCCTCTCAAATGATATCAGTTTTGAAAGCCAGAGGCTTTATATTAATCCATCATGATCATTCATCTCCATTAATGCCATTCCAACAGAGATACGAGGGTCCTCTGAATTTCTGAGCACGCTTCTATAGACACTTCTAGCATTCCTCCCTAATTATTTTATTTTCTTCGGGAATATCATTCCAAACCTCCACTTCAGCCCCCTGTCCTTCCTCTTCCAGACCCCAGGACCACAGGGAGCTAAAGAGTGGATGGACAGGCATTTTTTTCTCACGTGTGGTAGACCGAATGCAGCTTAGCGAGTGCCTGCACAGCCGCCTGGAATCATGTGGTTGAAAGAACCTCAAAATTGTCCAAAGCACTGTCCCTTCCGTTCTGCATCATTGGACCGGGTTCGATCTTTATTTACTGCACTGGGAGAAGACATCACACACTGAATGACACATTACTGGAAGTGTTGAATTCCATTCATTATAGTGTTATTTCAGTTGCACTCATTGAAACTGATTTCTCGATACCTATCAAAAAAAAATTACGGCCGATTACAGGAGTAGACCCGAACCCTGTTTTCTTATCCAAATGACACATCTGCATCAACTAATCCACTTAGAAAAGCTTGAGGAAAGGTGGGAAATCAAATCCATGTCTGCCTCAGAGGGAGTGCATTCCTGTCTATTTATCACGAATCAAGGCGTTCCGGTGTTCCTTTTCCACAACCCATTAGCCCAATTCCCCAAAGTGAAGAATCAGCTCTGCAAAATAGTCAGACAAGCCTTCCAGACACCATGAGTGTGTGTGTATGTCTGTACAGAATAGAGTACACTATATATCTTTGATTGTATATTGGTTAAAGTGTGTGTCGTCTGAATGTAAACAAGCTTTTTTCAGGTGAGCTGAGCATCTACTGTACTGCAGTAACCTACTAAACTCAGACATATTTGTGTAAATATGTAAAGTGCATCCAAGTTTGAATAGAACCTATGTATAATGTGAAAATGTCGTTCACACAGCATGAAAGGTAATGAAAGCACCTTGGACAGTTTTCCAGTACATCACAGGGCAGACACACAACACACACCCAGGAGCAATTCATCATCTTCAATTCACCTGGCATTGGACTGTGGACTGTGAGAGTAAACCTGTGAGCACCCTGTGGAAGCTCATGCAGACAGAGGGAGAACACCTTACAGAAACGATTCTGGAGAGCCCAGCCAGGAACTTTTACCTTCTTGGGAAAAAATAAGAACTAAATACAGAAATTAACAAAGCCTCTAAGAATTCTGGGTACCTTCCCAATAACCTGCCTTTTTTAGTTTATTACCCTAAATGTATTTTTCTTTTTAATCAGGTAAGTCAAGCAACTGTCCTGTGTGAGAACAACTAATTGTGAGCAATTAACTTGATTATGCCTGATTAATTAAGTACAAATAATATTAGGACTTTTAATGATAATTTCTAATTTAATCAATAATGCAACTGAAATGAAAGTAAGACTACACAAACCTTTTGTCACCATAAGAACAAGAGTCTTGGTCAGGAGGCACACTGCCATGGAGGGTTGATTGGGTAATAAGAGGTTGTAGCTGGAAGTTGAGTAAGCTTGACAAAACATCAAGAGGAACATTGCTGTAGTGGTTTCAAACCCTTTAATCTCTTTTTTGAAAATATTTACAAAGAATATATTTACTTCTTTTGAAAAATTACATACCAATTTTATTCCACTGAATTTGAACCAATCAGTTGAACACATTGTATCGGAATTTTTCAGAACCAAATGATCTTTCAGCTTTCAGACCTAAGACCTTCTGCTTAGGAAAAGGCTCTTCACACAAACGTGAGAACAAGTACTCTGTATAAAACAAGTACTGGATACTGTACTTCATAGCAACAATACAAAGTGTGGCTGTGCTCAAATTTCTGTACATTCCAACTCTGTAGAGGAGTGGAGTGTTGCTTAAGAGCACCTCTTTAAAGCTATTTGAACCTTGCAAGGGCATTTATCTCATAAAAACCCCACTGAAGTGCACTCTCAAATAAAGGGACAGCCTTTGCTTAGTGTGCAGCTTTAAGTGAAGGCGCTGGCATCGGCTGCAGCTCTCCAGATCATCACTGTAGAACTTCACAGGGGTTCTGAACAGCCTGCGGTAGAATGATCACTGTTTCTTATTTTTTGTGTTTGACAGAGATTAATATATCATTTATAAAGACAGAAAACCAAGATAAGAAAACTTTCAATTCTAACAGTTAAGGGGGCTTCGTCATGCTTACATTGTAAATTGTATTCCCAATGTAGACTGTAGTTAACAGGGCCCTATAGCTGCTAAGCAATATAATTTGGAAAATTCACATATTTGTTCAGTTTGTTTTGTCGTTCAGCCAGTCAGGGAAAGATTTCACAAAAACTCACTGCTTCCAGAGAGGATGTCATATTTTCTTTAGCTTGGTCCATTCCAGCTGGTCAACAGGACGAGGGACGGGTTAATGAATAATCACTTATTTGGGTTTATTACATGCCTCACACTGTCGAAATGATATTTGAGAATGTTTGGCAAGGATCTGCTTAAGGTTTCTTTTGGAGGTTTGGACAGTAGAAAGTGTCTCAGGGTATCTATGTCACAGCAGCAGTTCTACATTTCAAACACTTGGCTCCCCGGGAAGAAAAAATGTAGGGGTTAGAGGCAAAGAAATGGGCTTGGAAAAAAAAAGTTCAGGGTAAAGAGGACCAAATGGCTGAGGTTTTTGATTGCGAGTTGTGGTGAGATATGGACTGGTGTGAAATGCCCTCAGAAGACCTAGAATGGAAAATCTTAGGAAGAGCCAAGGGTTTTGAATGTTCTTCTCTTTGTTCTTGGTAGGCAGAGTACTGGGTCAGATGCAGAAGTGTGTATGAGTATGTCACGGCCGGCAGTTTAAACAGCTGCCTCTCACGTCCAGCACAAACACGTGAACAACACTCGCCGTGTTATTGGTATGTAATTTTGGATTTTAGATGTTTTTTGTTTTTTTTGACAGAGATAGGGTTTATGAAGTGGCACAAAATATTAACATCTGCTCCCCATTTCCTTGTTCCATATCTGATTTGGCTCAAAATAAGAGTGTCTCCCACTGGATATAATATACTGATATTCATACCAGCAAAATGTTCCAGAATTTTCCTGGTTGTAGACCAAAGAAATGAGCCAATTATACAGTTAACCTGATTGCACTGATGTAAATATGCACTACCACCATGCCCCTCAGCGATTAGTGTCGTTTTGGGTTTATTTGGGATGTAATTTTAAAAACTACAATGACATGTTTTCTTTGTGCTCTGGTTTCACCCAACCTGCTTGAGATATGCGAGCCCTGTCAGAAAATCTTGCTGTAACTGTGCAAACTGAACATTTCATGCCTGGTGAGTGTGCATGATGTTGAGACAAATATTTTCTTTTGCAATCATGTTTCAGAACAGTCCCAGCCCAACCATTTTCTTTCCCACTCTTGTTGCTCTCTCTTTCATCCTATTGCCACAGGTCGCGTGGAAGACGTTTATTTTAACTCCCCTCCAGCCCTCACTCATACCTTGGTAGACTGATCAGGCACACAGAATGTGCAAACACTGCGGACACACCTGTCTCCAAATCTTGGCTCTAGCTCTCTCTTCTGTTCAACACATTCCTCCCCTCAGTCCATTAATCTCTCGTTCAGGTAGAAATGAAGCCTACTCAGCTCTGATGTCATTGGCTTCATAGAAGTAGCGCCAAAATCTTCTTCGTTCTAATGTCACTGGACTTTTTATGGTAAATGAAAGGAACAGATGATGCTTTGGCCTTCTGGATCGTGCATGAAAGGCAGCTCTGTTTGCAGTGGGCGGGAGAGAAATGCATGACTGCAAATTTGAGGTAAAAACATGGCCCTACATGCCAGAGTGTTTGAGTTTAGCTTTAGATAGTGCTGTCAGTAGAATAGCTTGTTGACATGGCAATATATTGCTATGGTCTATTGCTAATGTATATACTTCAGAGCATGGAGACCCTATACCTAGAACTCATGATATATTATTAAAGGTCCTACATCATGGAAAACAGTCATTCTCTCATGAAAATGACGAAGACACATTTGTTGAGGCGGCCAAATTTGAGTCAAAACACCCGTTCTTTAGTGTTGAGGGCTTTGGAGAGGTCTATAAAGGCCATAAAGTCTCTATAAAGTCCATGTGTTGTTCCCGGTGCTTTTCCTGAAGCTGTGGGGCTGTAAAAATCATACTGTGAAAGGCTGGTCATCTTTGGCAATGTATTGGTGTCAAATTCTTGCATAAAGGTACGCTCCCTGCTTTTTCAGCTCTGCAAGAATCTTGTCAGTATCAGGGAACATCTTGTTTTTGAGGGAGCAAACAGCTGATAGAACCTTCAGGAAGGTTGGGGGCTGGCTGAGATTATGAATGGGAAAAAGTTGAGATCAGTGTATGGGATCAAAAGTTACAGCTAACTTCATCAGGAATCCATTTTAGTACTACGGGACTGTTAGATTATCTGCTTTCTTTAGTGTGATGCTATGTTTTTGGCTGTGTGTATGTTTGGCTGTGATTATGTTTGACAAATGTTTGTCATGTTATGCATATAATTTTTATCAGCAAATGACTGTATTTGTTTAGGGTCCTTTAGAGTGGCAGGGTGTGCTTTGTGCATGTTCTTCAGTTATAGATGGGGTCTGAGTTGTCATCAAGTCTTAGTGGTTCCTGCTCTTGGAAATTGTTGGCTGCTGACTCATAGAGAGCCAAGCTAACAGACGACGACTTCTGGTCCATGCTATTCTCTAAACTCAAGTATTCTCTAAACTCAAGGAGAACTCTGTCTCCCCTAGTTTCTCAGGCAAGGAGTGATAAAAAGTATTTCATGCATCAGGGACAATCTAGTCAGCTCCCACTGGTCCCTCACAGCTACAAGTGGGGGGGATCGTGTAGACCTTGGTCACAATCAGAGGGTGGTCTATTCTGCATTCTGCACCTCTCAGGGCAGGCATTATAAAAACATGGCCTAATAATCTTACTATGACCTAGTCTACCATGCTCCAATGTGTGGTGTGGGGAAGTCTCAATGCTATCTAATGTTTAATCATATTGTGGCGTGCAGGAGGAACAAGTAAGAGGCTGTGTGGGTATGTGTGGGAACTTGGTGGGAGGTGTAAGGGTT
>JBBIGB010307820.1:0-10990 GCA_037577075.1 Alestopetersius hilgendorfi | reverse complement strand
CCCCTGTAGGTAGGGAATGGAAGTCGCTTTGGATAAAAGCGTCTGATAAATGCCGTAAATGTAAATGTACATGTAACACGATCTCATGTCTGTGGTACATAGGTGTATACAAGAGGGAGCACTTGGTCTTTCATGGGACCCTCCTTGTCCAGGAGCTCCGGATTTCCCTCCTCATGTTACGTAATAAGTTTAACCATGATGCTGATACAGCACCACCTCAACATTCACTTCAGAAGTGCCTCATCTGTTGGGAATGACTTCTTTAATGTTTTATCTCATGTCCATTGCAGCAAATCAGTGCCGCTTTCAGTAGAGTCATCAGGCTCATGGATTCACACATGCAAATGACCAAAATGCAAATGAACATAAAGTAAAAAAAAATTAACAGCAAGCAGGATCTCATAATACTTCTATATTTAACACATTTGGTCAGTCGTAAAAATACAATAGGCATGCTTAGAGTGAATAAATCTATAATATGTACAAACATAAGCATAGAAATTTCCCTCTACATAAATCACGGGACTGATCAATCAATTTTCATCAAGCCAGTTCCACAACAATACATTCATATCTGGGGGAGATGAGAAAAAAGATAAAGAAGCAAAAAGAAGCATTTAGATGTTATTCACATATACTACAGGTGAATGTTCTCATGCATAAGGTTAAAAATAAATAATTTAAAATGAATTTAAAATTTCAAATAATTAAAAATTTCAAATAAAAAATTTAAAATGATGGAAGACATTCCGTGACCGCATCTTCACTGAACTGTCAGGGTGCAAAACCTTTCTGACAAACAAATCTATAGTGCGACAGCCAATGACGGCTCAAGACGTGGTTTAAACAGAAAAAATAGGCTCCCAGGAGAGTTTTTGAGAGTCCACAGTTATATTTGTTGGATCTTTGTGATCATCAGTCTTTCAGGTCCACGGGCCCTTATACTGGAATACGCACCATCAAATATATACATATATATATACCACATGTAGTCAGTCAACCAAGGCAAATTTGAGTGTTTTTTAATGGAAGAACAAGGCCGATGTATCTAACAAGTAACGCTAGTGGCTTAAATCATGTTGAGTGATTTCAAATAGACTTGCTAAGGTGATACTACATAAGATACTGTCTAGAAAATGGATTGTTGCATAGCTACAACAGCAATTGGAGACATGCTGAGTATACACTACTTGTAGCTTCCACTATATGCTAATACCATTATCATTGTACCTCCAGTGCAAAACTCACGATGTTTCGACACCAAACATGTTTTGGGTGATCTACTACATTTGCGTAACCTTACATTAGATTTTTTGACACACTGTCACTTTTATAGAAGCCCGCCATCAATGTCAGCGTGGGCAGCAGAGAGCCCCACTCTCCAGCTGAACTCGAGACTGAAGCTGAGGCTGGGGGCTTGGGCTGATCTGCAGATGGGCCTCCAGGAGCAGTGCGGCAGAGTCCACCATGTTTGAGGATGAAGAAGCAGAAACTGAGCGCCAGGAGTATGGTGGAGCTGAGGGAAAGGAGCAGTGCTGAGGAAGAGGTTCTTGCTGAGGGCAGGGGAGGCTGAAAGGAGGCTGAAAGTGGCTTCCTGGGTTGAGGTGGTGCCTCTGGAGTTCAGGAGGTGGTAGAGGAGAAGAGAAAAGATTTCCAAAGCCTAGAAATGGAGGAGCAGTGCACGGCTCCATGTTGTTCTGCTGAATTAGAGTTTGATGGAAAGAGAGCCCTTGCTGCTGCTGAAGGGGTTGGTGAAGATGAAGGTGAGATGTTCTGTATGAAGACAAAAGAACGGTCCATTTAAAGCATTAGCCTTTAGAAATTGCACTGATTACTTTCGGTAATAAAAAGCTTGTCATTTTATATGAATTATCCCTCATGTGTAACACCAGCAAAACACCTAAGACATTTTTCTTTAGGAACAAAGAGGTTCCAGCCCCAAAGTACAGTTCCAGAGACACGTAGAAACTTAATTTTTCCTTTGTTTTGTCAACCATCTGTATGAGTCTATTCATTTTAGTATATAACATGAATATTAAGTGTTGGTCCTAACATCAGGCGAGTTAAATCCACAGCGATGCCACAGTCATCTCTAGCTGGGATTCAAACAGAGATGTTCACAAGTCATTTTTACCAAGAACAAGTCAAGTCTCAAGTCTTTGTTGGCCACGCCCTGTGATTACAATTGGCTGTTGCTTAGCAGGGGGCGGGACTGCATGCTGTGATCTGCCCTCACCAACATGGAGGATTGCCTTAAATTATCTTAAATCTAAATATTAAATATGAAAAATATATCTCTCACACTAAATGTGAAACTCCACAGTAGATGGGGCTCGGTGACCCCTTTCCAACGACCGCTCGAAAACCGTTCACCTCGGACAAAAGTAATGGGACACCGAGGCGAGGTGAGCGGTGTACGGGTCGTTGGAAAGAGTGCGAGATATAAATAATTCATGAAATGAACATGGTTTACGAGTTATGACTCACAAGTGACAGCACCAAGTCCGAGTCAAGTCTCAAGTCATTGAGGGAAGTCTAAAGTCAAGTCACAAGTCTTTGTTTGTGCGACTTAAGTGCGACTCGAGTCCCCATCTCTGGATTTCAAGCCAGCATAACTGACTCTACTTCTCCACCCGTCTCACTAGGTGATGCTTTTACACCAATATTGTTGCATTAGCAACAGCTTGAAAAAATGCTGTGGTCTCGGAGCAGGTACAGGCTAGCCTACGACTGTTTCATCGCTTGATTGAGAGTGATCTAGCTAGTGGCTGAGAATTTGGCCATCACTTAGCTGTGAGAAACAATTCCTGCCGTGATGTTTTTTACCTAAAATCTGAGCACTTAAAACTGTGGCTGCCAACTCTGCCCCTGAAGATCTCCTGCAGACTTTGACTCCAACCCTAATATGCTCCATCTCAGGGTTAATGCTGGTGCGTTAAACTAGTCTTTTAGGAATCCTGTCTGAACTCTTACCTCTGAATGCTCTCCACTGGGCTGCGGAGATGCTCCCATGAGTGTGTGTGTGTTGGAGGGCTTGGCGATACCACAGAAACTCTAGTGTTCTGTAGACTGTCGGCTGTGGGCCAGGCATGCTGCAGAGGTCCTCTGATTTTATTTAAGCCTGACTGGCCTTTCGCACGAATGTCCTTCCTCACCTGCCGGTGAATAGTCCTGAGACCTTATAGGAAGAAGAGATTATTTTGGTTGAAGAAGTTTTGTTTCACACAAACCATTTATTTTCTTATTTGCTGCTTGCAAGACCAGCCTGAAATCCTTACGGCATTGAAGGAAATTTGCTGTATTTTATAAGAACACAGAAAGGAATAATGCTATAAATGCTAGCCAACACCAGTTTATCATGCTTGTTTGTTTCGATGAGCTACTAAAAATTGAGAGAAACTAGCTTGTGCAATATACTGTAAAGCTTTAAGCGTATCTGCGCTCTCATGTAGTAGAACCCACTCTGATCTAACCTTGTGTGAGGGATGTGTCTGAGGCTCTTCTGCCCTCCTGGAAGCTGGGAACCTGAAGACTGGTCTGGAACCCCAGGACGGATGAATGAGTGAGGGGGCCTGTATTTGGTGAGAATGGGTGCAGCCCCTGGGTTTGGTGGCCACAGAGCTTTGTCCCTGGTCCTAAAAGGGCACCAGGAGGAGTGAGAAAGGAGCCGGAGGCACTGGAGGAATAGCCGGGCCTGAGGGTGCCATCTGAGGTGGCATCATCCACCAGGTCTACAACAATACCTGAGGACGAAAGCAGAATGTCAGGGTTTATATGAAATGTTTCATACCATGACTTATTAGCGACCTGGCACTTCCATGGATTCGTCACATTAAAACCAGGTGAAGTAAAATAACATTGATTAAAACAAGTGAGCAGTCAGAGCAGTAGGTTTAAGTGTAAAGTGACCATTTCTGTCATTCATGAACACACTACAGCACACACTGTAGGCAGCACCAAATTCTTCTCTGTATTTAACCCATTCACCGCAGGCAGCTAAGAACCCAGAGCCCGGGGGGCAGTGTGTGGGGACAGTAACTTGCTCAAGGGAACCTCAGTAGTGCCACCAGTAGTCTTGGGATTTGAACCCACAGCTTTCTGATTGCAGGGGGCAACACCTCAACCACTAGGCCACAAGAGTAATGTTGGGAAAAATAGATAAGGAAGTGAGTCACTTTGACTGGGTCAGAACATCTTCACTAATCGTGGCTGTTCCTGGTTAGCTGTGGTTAGTACCTATCAAAAATGTTCCAAGTAAAGACAACTGGTGAACTGGCTATAGGGTCACACTGCTGTGTGTGGGGAGCAAAGGGACAGTCTGGCTATCCTATAGAAGAGGAAATGAAGTCAAAACTGCTGAAAATTGTAATATTGACTATGAGGGAACGGTGTCAGTGTATCATAGGGATGCATTCTTGGTGCACTATTACTGTTTTTGTCAATTACTGGATTACTGTTTCTGGGGCGCTATATGGGTGGAGGTAGCTCAGTGGGTAGGATACTTGCCTCCGGATCAAGAGGTCATGGGTTCAAATCCTACCCCCACTGGGTCCCTGAGCAAGACCCTTAACTGCTCCAGGGAGACTGTCTCCTGTAGGTAGGGAATGGAAGTCGCTTTGGATAAAAGCGTCTGCTAAATGCCGTAAATGTAAATGTTTTTGTCAATACCTGCTGCTACCAAATGTACACTCCAGTATGTACCTGTGTATATATGCAGAGTGTTCTTACTCTGTACATATGTATACGTATGTTTCAATATATATATTTATATTTTTGTGCTATTTGTATCATAGTGTACCTTTTATACTGTACTGTTGCATAGTTTTTATTCTATTGTTTTTGCTGCTCTTTGCTTCTGTTCACTTTCTTCCGTAGCAATGCAAATTTCCCACTTGTAGGACTAATAATGGTTCATCTTATCTCATAGCCACAGACAGGTCAGAGTGCCCATGCTGACCCCTGTCCTATGGCCATGTGTCCATCAGAACAGAACCATGGAGTAATGGAAGGAGGTGACCTTCTTTATAATCTCATGCATGGCTGGGTGCATGTGTGTGTCACTTACCTGAGGAATTGTGGTTTATGTACCACATAAATCTTTTATTTAAAAAAATAAGGAAAGTTGGTCTTGGTGCTATTAAAGTAATTCAGTCAGTAGCACTGACATATTGAATTGTCACACCAAGTCCACTTTCACACATGAACTTCTTACTTTCATGTCGTGTTTTATTCAGTTCTTGTAACACTACACTACACAGCAAGCTACTCACTTGGTGGATGGCACGGGTTTTTGGAGGAGACTTCTGAGACGGTGTGTCTGCGTACTGTGCTTCTGGTTTCAGAGGTAAGATCAAGAGGCACATGCACTTCCTCATCCACGAAGTCTTTAGCTAGCGCCTTCTTGCTTCCAGTGCCCCGCAGAACGCAAGGAGAGGCAGAGGTTCTGTACGGTAACATGTTCGGCTCAGTCGCCCCTGAAAGCTCCGCTCCTGGAAGCGTGTAACCGGGTTCTTTCAACCAATCCTGACCGCTCGGAATTTGGTGCTGCCCACGGTGTTCTCGCAGCCTCTCCAGCAGCAGCCAGTAGATGGCAGAGAAGTGATTGTAGCTGTCATTCTGTAAAGACTAGGGAGACGGGTACAGATTAGTACAATTTTTTAACTTACATTTTCAAGATGATTGCTACTACTGTTTGTAACTGTGACGGATATTTGTCTATTACTATAGATAACAGTATATCATATAGTGTCACAAACCACATAAGTCTATTAGAAATTGCTTGACAATTTGTTGCTATTTGAAGTGTGTGTATAACGATTTAGACATGAAGTTTGCACAGAGCGTATTGGTGTTCATTAGTTTCTATTATTTGGTAGCTATATTTGATCCCAGCTTCATAGATGCAGTGTAAATATATACAATAAAAGTTTGTACACCAAATATGTCTTGGTTGTGTTGGAAAGCGTGTACATTAGATTTAACAATAAAACCACAGTCTCTAAGCTGAGCATTTTGTATGACGATTTATGGGAGTTGTGGGAGAAACATGATTTTGTTTCTTCAATATCATTTTTTCCTGCCTGGTACCTGATGACAGAGCCAGAAATCGTTTTTGATTTCAAGTTGACTTTAAACTGAATCAAATTCATGTTCCAAAACGTATAAACTTGATAAATTCAGCTAATTACACCTTTTAGAATGCAGTTTGTCACACTGATATAGTAAAAATTAAAGCACATACAAACTGTTGAGTCTCACCTCTATTGTCTTCTGCTTATCGATGCCCAGAGCCTGCATTAGACTGAGAACTGGCTCACTGTATCCTTCGAGCTGGAAGTGGCCATCAGAGCAGTGAGGGTCGGATGAGGCCTGGCAGGTGGCTGCGGGGTCAGCTTGCATCCATCGATGCTGCTTAATCTGGGCCACACTGATGCGCTTGGCTGGATCCACCGCCAGCATCCTTCGGATCAGGTTCTCACACTCTGCGAGAGAACAGGGACACACATATACTCTAGTTAAATGAAATGGTTTTTTTTTTTTTAAAAGGGACATATCTTCAGAGAGCACTCTTCTGCACAGTTTAACGCACTGTTGTTTATGAATTTAAACCTGGGGGACATGCTGCAGTTATTTATTTTTTTTATGTTTTCCTATATGCTAAACTCAGTAAATGGAAACTGTGCACTAAAATCTGCAATACAATGTCAAAGTTTGTTCCATGTAGAAGATAATAATAATAATAATAATACATTTTATTTGTGGGCGCCTTTCTAATACCCAAGGTCACCTTACAGAGCATAGACAATACAATAACATAGACAATAGACATAGACAATAAGCAGTATTAGAATAATAAAATAAAATAATTAAATCATATGAGTAAAATTCAATGTTCAGTGTAAAATTCAGTGTACTTATTTTCAGAACAATTGTCAAAACAAGTCATTTGACTAGGGTCAGTTTCTCTTAAGAAAATGCAAGCTTTTGTTTACACTGTGTAACATTTTCATGAGAAATGGACCAATAGAAATGCCCAAAAATGAATGATGTATTCCTTCTCCAGTCCTTTTTCTTGAGGGGTTTTCGTATTGACAGCAACAATGCCTTGTTTGTAATGTCAAGTAACTAAAACATACAAGCAAAATGCCAATTTAATGTCAATGTATTGATTTTTTTTTTCATTTACGAAAAATGAATGGGCATTCTGCAGCTATTTGCCTGCGGTAACCAGCAATCATGCGTTCAAAGTCATTACCCTACACACCCTGTGTCATGAAGTAGGGCACTCTAAAGCGTCCCTCTGTAACACGTTGCTTCAGGGCAGGAAGTGTCGCGCCATCAAACGGCAGAGAGCCACACACCAGCACGTACAGAACCACTCCCAGACTCTGAAAGTCAGAGAAGGTTTTAAATGTTAGCTCTTCATGTGGAAACATTCAAAGCACACCCATAAGACCGCTTCCTCTTATCTACACTGTCTGAACAACTCAAAACTGAATATATGAACAATAGCGCTTGGCTGTGTACTAGGCCTGAGTAACCAGGTGCTTCACCATTTGCACACTTCTGCTATAATAAAGCCTTTTTCATGATGAAGACAACCTGTCTTTAGCTCAAACAAGGCAGAAAACAAACAGATCAGTACGACCGAGTTTCTTCAGAGGAACCTACCCAGACGTCCAGCTGCGGACCCTCATATTCCCTCCCTTCAAAAACCTCCGGAGCTGCGTAAGGGGGACTTCCGCACCAGGTAGACAGGGGCTCGCCAGGCGCATAGAAGTTTCCGAAACCAAAGTCTGTGTCAGACAGAAGAGAAATTTAGCATCATTTCAAAATTCTCACAAATATACAGTAGTGTGCAAAAGCCATTTTGGTATTGGTAAAAAAAAAAACAATGGAATAAATACAAATGAATGAACGATGCATTAGAGTTAATTAAAAATAATGAATTATAATGAAGTGAATCAGAGACATGTCATTGAAATGGCACTTGTCAAGAGGTGGAGGATATTAGGCAAACTAACTTTTTAAGTTGATGTGTTGGAAGCAAGAAAAATGGCGAGACCACTAAGGCAGCGCCGCTTAAACCGCAGGACTTGTGGGGTGTTCCTGGAATGCAGTGGTTAGGATCTATCGAAAGTGCACAGACCCATGCCTCTAATTTTCTTGGCTGCCCAAAACTTCCACAGTATTGTGTAGCAAAGCTAAAAAGTAATGATACTCAGTTCATCTCTGATCTAATTTGGGAAACCACCCCGCTGGATCCTAAACTATGTCTACTCCATAACTATCTTGTTGATTTTAAAGTATGTGCAAAAACACCCAAAGTAATTGACCTTGGTTTGCTACAAGCCAAAAGAGTAATAGCAATAAAGTGGAGAGATGTGGGAAGACTGACATTTGCCCTATGGGATAAAGAGTTGTTGTTTAAGCTTTGTTGAATTCCAGAGAAGATTTTCACAATTTGTATCCATGTGAGGCTGGATATGGAGACAGATATGAATTGGAATGAGGCAGATTTGTTTTGATTGCTTTCCTGTATATTATCTGAAAACATTTAATAGAAATATCTCTTGAGAAACAAAAAGTAACGATACTGCTTATTCGTTTCCGACACCAGCACTGAAACCTTGAGTGCTTCCCTCAAGAATATTTTACTCAAACAAACTCCTAGGAATTACATGGTTTCTACAAAAGCGGGAAATGGCCACATATTTAGTAAAAATTCATTCAAGTATAAATATCTGCAAAACTAAGGGAAGGATAACAAAGATAAAACATAGTGACAAATAAGAACATAAAATGTATTCTTATGTTAATATTAGACTGTTCTCATTCACATCCAGCATCCATGTGAACAAGGTATGTTAAAAAAGTCCCCTACCAAAACGAATCACCCAGTTTAGTGCATTCAAATACAGAAATATTTTATTGTGAAGAATTCCAAGCTGCGAGCTTCTCCCACCTGCTAGTTTAATGTTCATGTTATCGTCCAGCAGTAAGTTTTCAGCTTTCAGGTCTCGGTGCACGACCCGGTGTGTGTGACAGAAGTCCACCGCTGTGACGATCTGCCAGAACGTTTTCCGAGCTTCCTCCTCACTCAGACGACCGTTGGAAGCAAGATAATCTTTAAGAAGGTAGAAGGCACAATTAAGAGCAAAGTCAGGAGTACGACTCGAGTTAAGACTTGAGTTAACATTTCTCTATCGTTCTTTAAAGCCCTAGAAGCTATGAAAAGGAAAGGCATGCCTTATATTTTCTATGTTCAAACTGTTATTGTTTTTTTGTCTTCAAAAAAACAAGCAATATCCAAGAAAATGTTCATGAACGGTTACAATCGTTCAGGTGAAAAATATCAAATTCACGATTTCTAACACACATTTGTGATTTTAGCTTTTCAAAACTATACTGAGCCCAGATTTTCAAAAGTTATCACCTAAAGAAAAAAGAAAACAGGCATACAACACATCAAATATTGTGTCAATACCAGAATACATGCTCAAAAGTAACAGTCTTACGTGCCTGGTCTTAGACTCAAACTCTTGTAATTATAGCATCGTTTAGCAGGAAATGTGTTTAGCTTAAGCAGGAAAAGCCTAAACTTTAAATGAATAGCATGTTTGTGTTTGTAAATGAGATATATTTATTATAATTAAAAGAAACAAATCAATAGAATTCAAAATAAAATGTCTACATTTTGCTGTATTTTTGTCATTTCTTGACATCGAAACAGCGGAAAGAAGTCAGAAGTGTTGACTATCAAGTTTAAATGTAATTATCATGTAACTAATCTGTAATCCCGTATGTAATTGATACATAATGTCATTACTTTTTAATAGTTTAGCCAAACTAAACATATCTGTAGCCTTTAAGGATTAGAGACAATGACAACTTTTCAAAAATAAATTTATTCAGTTGAAGTGTTCAGGACTCACCAAACATCTCCCCATTCTTTGCGTATTCTGTTACGATGTACAGCATGTCTTTGGTTTCCATCACCTGGAATTCAAACAGACCCATATAATAGTAAACAATTTATAGGGTGTTCGAAATAGAGCATTGGTTCGAACAAAAGTTCAAAAGTCCCTTTTGGGTTGGTTTTTCAGACGTGGTCGGCTTGTATCATGACATGACTCAGTGCTTTTCCTGTTTATCTTTCCAATACAGAGCATGCTCATAAATAGACCCCCAGAACAGTGGATGTTGCGAATGGAGGAAACGGTTGTGCAGTGACCGAAATTGAGGTCATTAGTTTCCTCTCTTGTAAACCCCGAGAGTCAGGCAGAGACCATGAAAGTAATACCAGGCAGCAGTCGTGGGAAAGCAGAGCTTATTCGGTTGATCAGTGAAGAGAAAAGAAAGTCTACAGGGTTGACATGCTAACTTAGAGAACTGGGGCTGTGATTAAAACTTTTCAGCAGCATGAAAGTGAGGTGCTGGGGATGTAAATCGGTCAGGCCGGTAGTACTTAGGTAGTGTAACTTAGTACTGAGTAGCAAAGAATTTTACATACTCTGCAGTACTGAAGTAATTAGGTCATTATTAACAGCCTTGGAAAAAAATAAGAGGCCTTTTTTTCTGGTTATTGCTTTTGTGGGAGTGTGTCTGTGTAAAATGTGCAGGTCGCTGTTGTTTTATACACTATAGACCACACTTGATTCAACCAAACAAATCTTTGGAGAAAATGTAAAACTGCATATAAATTATTTATTATATCATGGAAACGTTAAACTACACTCTTACATTACTTTACAATTGCAGCAATAAAAATGGTGAGGTTAAGAGCAGAGTGTGCATGTGTGACTCATCCCATTAGAAACTGAATCAGGAGTGAAGCTGCTGGAATACAACACATAGAAAAGCTTCTCTACACACACACACATACACACACACACAACACACACACACACACACACCACTGCACTCACAACACACACACTACCGCACTCAAAACACACACAAACACACACACATACTACTGCACTTACAA
>JBBIGB010307805.1:0-10992 GCA_037577075.1 Alestopetersius hilgendorfi | reverse complement strand
AACCATTTATTAAAAATGTTACAAAAAACCACATGCTTTCAAAGGGTGTCCTAATTTTTTCACATGACTGTATATTTATCTGCCACTCCTTAAAGGCCGGGCCGTGAAAATAGTTTCTGATATTAAACCGGTCCGTGACGAATAAAGGCTGGGGACCACTGAGCTAGAGTACTCACAGTAGCGTGGAATTGAGTTGAGAGGGAACACGGGCAACATGAAGCATGCGACTTCAATGTCTGTGTGCCAGATATAAACCTGCTACCTGTTTACATACCTTACGCAAGTCATTTCCGGTGCCAATTGACTGCACGTGTTCTGGTGTGCGTGACAATCTAGTCCACTGCTGGAGATCAGGTCTGTCCCAACTTTCGCTAGCTTTTAAAAAAGCTGTATTGTTCTACTTTAACTTTTTTAAACTGATCTTAAATCTATGGTTAATCTGTAATAATTTTTGGTGGTTACAATTATTGCTCCCCTTTCACGCTTTTATGCCTGTTTAATTGCTTATTTGCTTATCTCTGTCATTTAATGTGCTATACAAATAAACTCGCCTTGTCTTGCCACACTCATCACTAAATTTACTGTAACTTTTGAAGGATGGATGATATATCCATTCTGATTTTTCTGAGAATTTTTTTCTGAGAATATTTATCTATAATACAATAATGCCTAGACATAGGCTTCTAAGCGCATTTTCAAAAATCAAGGAATATTTAGGTTAATTTCTAAGTTTTAGGTTATATTAGAAATATTCCATATTTCAAAGAACTGAATCTACAGGTTCAAATGACGCATAGTTGTATTTGCTACGTATCATCATTCCTGAACAGGGAGTTTTCTGTTGCGGTATGTCAATAAATGGAATATTCCGCTCCTGAAAGTTTTGCATGATGTTACATGGAGTGATTGGTTTGATTGAATAATATTAATATTATTTAGTTCTGCCCACTGATGCAGCGAAACTGAATCTGTAAAACATCATTATTAAAGACAAAACATGGTGATGTATTCAACACTCATAAGATTGTTTAGAGGTTTGGAAAACAGGAATTACATAATTCATGCTAATGTAACAAGGGAGCAATTATGATTGTAGATAGTTTTTAAGGGGTCTGGCAACTCCAAAAGCTCTCAACTCTCAAACTCTCAAGGCTCATTAACCAAAGTTGAATTTGCCATAATTACTCATTAATGAAAAACACCTGCTAAGGAAATGACAGGTATAGGGTATGGTGTGTTGAAATGAAAACACTTTACATGTTAGTCTTTTCATTCATGTTTTTAACCAAGTGTTGCAACTGAGGGCGAATGAATGTCCAGCTTGATCTATTACCAAACGATCCTAACTATTGAGAACTGCATGGAAGCCATAATGAGATCCGTGGGGAAATCTCTTTAAGGCGTGCCGTAAATAAGGCCATTCATCACTGGGCTTGTTGTTGAAGTTCTACCTTTGTTTTCAGACAGGTTGTGCCATCAGTGGCCGAGCAGCAAGCTGCCACTGTGCTCTTTATCTGATCTTGTACTTTCGTCAGTATGGGCAGTGAGACAGATGCATGCTTCACTCCAATCTGGAACAAATATCTGGACACACACACACACACACACACACACACACACACACACACACACACACACACACACACACACACACACACACACAAGGAAGCAAAGTTTGTATTCATATCTTTTTTGGCATATTTGCCTCAGCTCCTACTGCTAAATAATGCAGTAACTACAACCTTATCTAGTCTTACTCAGTTCTCCTCTTATTCTGGACATAGTCAATCATTCAAGATATGTTTAATACAGTGCAGTACTTATAAGGCAAACTTCAGACACCAGATATGACTGATCAGTTGTACTTTGTGTAAAAACTGTACATTTAAGATAAGATACAGAGATAAGAACTTTATTAATCTAGGAGGAAATTCTTGTGCCTTTGACATAAATGTATTATTATCACACTTGACAAAAGTGTGATACTATTAATAAAAATAAAAAAGCCATGATAATGAAATAAAACATAAAGAATCGCACAAATCGAACAGACAAATGATCACATGTTGCACGTTTGTTCATGTAGAACAAATGGATTATTACTAAAGTGTTATTGTGTGTGTATGTCCGTAAATTTCACTCTACTGAATGGGGAGGAATACAGTCTCAAGGCAATAAGTCTTTTGTTGTTTGTGTGTGTGTGTGTGTGTGTGTGTGTGTGTGTGTGTGTTTATTTTTTGAGAAACATTCTAAAGTAACTTTAATCTAAAGTAACCATAGTTTTTTTTTCCTGAAATAAGGCTAGGATTTATTTTCCAAAAAAAATCTGAATTTTGTTACGCCTTTACAACAATGTAAAAGTTGTGAACTTGATCAGTTCAGTGTCTATGGGTGCACTATTTAGCACTATGTAGGTACCTGATGCCACTTTCTTGATTTGGGCGCTGGTGACTCAAACTCAACCACACTACACTTTTGCTTTTCCCTCTCCCAACAAACCAAGTCCGGCTCACTCATAATCACGAGAGGAGCTGGAGCAGGTGGAGATGTGCTGAATAATTGAAATCATGCAGAGTTGTGGCACAACAGGAACGCTGTCACAGGGGCATCAGGTCCCCAGAAAGAGCTAAATACATAGACCCCCTGCAGATGTTAATAGAATCAGGTTCACATGCTATTTTAAAATTGATTATCTCTGCATTACTGGTCGCTTTTTCTAGTAGACAAGACCTCACCAATTCTATGGGGACAAAGCAGAAGGCATGCTAACTTGAGGCTGTTAGAGATCATCATGATTAACGTTAACTGTCTTGAACACGAGTCTCAGGGGGTCTTGCTTAGTATTCTAGGCACTGGAAGCGCTGATGCAAGTAAAAGTGACCACAGCATGAGTGCTGCATCATTAGAAACTCTAGGGCTGTTTACATTCATAGTACACACAGTTAAATGCAGAAAAGAGGAAAATATTAAAACTGTAAGGGTCATAGATGATTCATTTGACCACCGACCACTAGGTGGTACAGTTGCCCAGCGAATCAGCAGAGCCAAAAAGGTGAGAAGGTGAAAGAAAATTGAAAAGAATACATACTTGTCATTAATACCAAATATGATTTGGAATGAGCAAATGGAAAGTCATACTCTTCCCTGCGGCTTATCTTCTAGTTTGTAAGGCCATGCGGGAGGCCAATTATGGTCATGGTCTCCACACAGTGCATCAATATAGCTGGTGCTACTTAAGAAACTCATATAATCTTGGACCTCTTCTGCAGAACATAGAATTCAAAGATTTCTAGGCTTTTTCTCTCTGCCCACTATAGAGGGAAAGCCATGAGGAGAGGACCATCTAATTACAGTCTGGGATAAATTAATCATGGCCTCTCTGTTAGCCTGTAAGACTCTCAGCATGGTGTCCTCCTTTCTTGTCCACCCATGCACGCAAGTGGCTTTATCAGGCACACACAGCACATCACAGCCCGCTGTGCGTATTTGCGCTAAATGTTACGTGCCAGGCCTGGGTGTTGGCCTGAGACCAGCAGCAAATTCCGTTCACTGATCGCTTGCCATTGTAGAAGAGAAGCTCAGGCTGATCTTGTGTCAGCTTACATCAGGGACACTCTCCTACTGGTGAGAGGTAAATCAAGAGCAACAACAAGGCCTCACTGCACATTGATAAAAAAAAAAGAGGTGGGATTATATATCATTTTTTTTTAATCATCATTTTTTCACGTCTACTTCATTCTGGTGTGGAGATCCAGACCTACACACCTGACCAAGAGCTTTATGCTAATCTGGTTTAGTTGAATATTCAGCATGTGCATACATGTGGGGAGGGATTGCTCTATGATCATATTCAAATCCACACAGTAAATAATCTACTGTCACTTTGACAAACGCTTTTGAAAAAAGGGATGAAAAGACGCAAGTTGAAAAGCACAATCAGGAATTAGTGGATGACATTTGTGTAAAGGAAAAGTCACAGTGCATAAATGAAAAAAATGTTAATATGAGAATGGCAGTAGCGATTTGGTGTATTTGTGTATGATGTGTTTGAATATGGTATGCCTGTGGTTTATGGTTTATGACCATACATTTTCATGGAGGGGATTATTTTATTGTTAATTTTTTTGCAAATTTTTTGTTAATTTTCTGTTTTTTTGTTTTTTTTTTAAATCTTTATAAAACTTATTGTTCCTTTCCTCCTAGAGATGCACAGTATGATTGATGTTGGTCTGATCACCTGTCAGTGTTTTCTGGTTGGTCCTTCTCGCAGAGCTGCGCCCCGAGGACTGCAGTCGTGTCCGGAGATTTCAGAGACTCTCTTTTTAAGTTGTCCACGCAGGTGAGGGCGTCTAGAGGAACCTGGCTGCAGCACTTCTGGAATTCTTTAGACATGGTGTCAAGTATTGATTTCTTGCAGAGGACCTTTTGAAAGCTGGTGAACTGTCAAAAATCAGAGCAGTACATGGGAAATTAATTCAGATCTGTTGTCTTGAGTAAACCATTAAATGAACCTTGATATCAGTGATCTGAGTTGGGAATTTTGCCTGTTCTGAGAAAAAAAAGAAACTGCTGCCTCTTTAAGGCTAATCTGATTGTGGAGCGCTTCTCTGTTTGAGAAAACTGCTCCACTGATTATAATGATGTTTTTGATATGATTTCTGCACTTGGTCAAATCTCCAAGGCTGAAATCGCACTCGAGGCCGCAAATGGAAATCTTAGAAACATGACAGACATATCTGATGTTGTTGAAAGATGGGCTCCAAATGAACTTATATAGTACATGTTAATTAGGGCGGGGTAGTAAGGGAATACATGTGAAACCAAAAAGGGAAGCTGTAATCTGTGTTCTCTTCAAAGGAGGAACATGGAGCCATGGTTGGAAATGGGTATGAAATCCACTGGTACCTTGGGCTAGAATTGCTTTCTGACTCAGATTTTGAAATCCAGGTAGCGACTATATGAATGCTGTATTCAAAATATGTTTGGATGGATTTGAATACAACAGATGGTTGATTCAGTGAAAATGGTATTGACTTCAATGGTGTTGCCTGCTTTCATCGTTCATGTTTTTCTTGGGTTCTATCTGCTAGAGTAAAGCTCCTGGGAAATGAATAATAGGGAAAAAAATGAATAATGTTTTCTATTCTATCCATGTTCATTCCTCCTCTGGACACAGCATGCCATGATGAGAAAAAAAATATCTCACAAACGTTTAAAATGACAACGATGGTAGTTTACAAATGGTGGAATCAAATTAGGTTAACTTTCTCTTCAGCTGCTGTTCTTCGACAGTGATGTTGAATGATGTTCTTCAGAAATAAAAAAAAAAACAAGCTGGAATGCAAAGCTTTTAATGCTGTATAGAAAAAAAAGAAAAACAGCAGATTGCAGCTACGCCTCAGCAAGGGAGTCCACATAATTCATCTATGTGCCATTTGAAGGGTTACCTTGAAGAACAAAGCAGGAAAGCAAAATTGAGGAAAAACTATATTCTAACCATTCCAAACTATTCATACCTTACTTACATTTACATTTACATTTACGGCATTTAGCTGACGCTCTTATCCAGAGCGACCTACATCAGTGCTTAAGAAGTCCACAACTGTTTCTTACCTGAAAAACAGCTTAAATCCAAGTCAACTATTTAATCCAAGATACTGCAGTCAGAGCATCTATACAACAACTGTCCAAATAATAATCAGTCAATGCCTAACCAAATACATATATATATATATATATATAAAAAAAAACACACAACACACATAGAGCACAGGCATTTATGTCACCTGTATTGCTTAGTTTAATAGTGTAGTTTTCCTGTAGACTTTGGGTTTGTTTTTCTGAATTTTTTTCTATTATGTCTTTTGAATAATGGCTTTAAAAAGCAATCCCAATGTAAAGTAAAGTGCTAGATTATAGATTATATTACTGATATAATAATCCCTTTGTTACATATTGCAAGCTGTACCTTTTTTTTAAGTAACCCTCATAACTGAAATGAAAATGCAGTCATAGCCTGGGAGGAATGTTGTAAGACTGCATTATGGAAATGAAATGACTTTCAGTGCCATTGGCTGTAGAGCAGGGTACAGAAATGTGAGGTCCAAGCATTTCTAAGGCTGTGCGGCAGAACTTTGCAAAAATGGTTTGAAAGGCAGAATAGGGAACAGAAGAATAATATGTCTGCGGCAGCAATTGTGCAGACCTAAGCCATTGCTGCTCACCTCTTCAATGATGCATTCAGGCTGCGATTTTAAACAGCATTTTGCAAGACCAGACTGGAAGTGCTTGGAAATGGCAGCTGCTTCTTCAAACGGCACCTTCAGGAGACTTCCAAAGTATGCAGTCAGTCTAAAATGATGAGACAAGCTTTAGTTAGAAAATTTTGTGGCGAGGTTCCAATAATGTTTACACCAAACAAATTACAACATAACTGTGTGATCAGTGCATATGTGGGCTGTGTTAACATCTCATCTGAGTAGCCTGAGACAATCTGAGTTGATTTATGCATTTGCAATCATCCCTGCTGAAAACTGAAACATACCAAAACACAGTGAAAAACAGATATTAAGTGAATGCTGTAGACATTCTGGATGTTTTTTGCCAATGATTTATTCATTATTTCTTGGTGGAACATCTAAAGGAACAGTTTGAAGGCACTTTGATTGCTTAATGAAAGCAGCAGGACTGTTAAAATGAGCATGTTACCCGGTTTGGTAGGATGTCAGGTACACTTGGCTGCTACAAACATTAGAGAGGAATCTCAGGAAACTCATGAAGCTCCTCTGCTGAAACCTCTGCAAACAGAGAAAAGCTTTTGTGTCATTTTCCATCAGTGTCTCTGTTTCTCATCACCACTGTGAGCATCATCATCATCATCATCATCATCATCATCATCATCATCATCATCATCATCATCATCATTTTACACATCATTATCATCAATTTCATGATCACCTTAACCATCTACTCAGCTATTTATTATGACCAAATTAGTCACAATGGGACCACTTTTGGTTTCAGGCAACAGTATCAACAAGCTCTGATTCAGCTCAACCTCCTACTGTGCATGGAGAGCCTGTATATTATGTGATGCCAGGACACATTATGCAATTTATCTCACTTGTTTTAATCCTATCTCTCACAGAATTGCTAAATTTATCACCACTGATGAACAGATTGCATAGTGTTTGCATTATCATTATACCAGTAATCAGTAAAAAAAAATGGCTTACTGTACAGTGGTACTGGACTAAAGTGTCCAATTGTCCTACGCAGTGGTGGACAGTAATGAAGTAGATTTGCTTGAGCATTGTACTTAAGTTTTTGTGTATTTGTTCTTCACTTGAGTAGTATTTATTTTTGGAAACATGACTTTCACTTCACTACATTTCTATCAAGGGTCTCGTTACTTGTAACTTTTAATTCTGAAAGTGGATGTTTTTCCCCGGATGACAGCCTATCAGTGGAGCAACATTGTGTCTGATGTATTCTGTAACCATAAAATTAAACCAACGCTAGCCATCCTGGGATTTAAGCCCAGAACCTTCTGATCATGGGGACAACTCCCTAACTGCCAGACCACCAGCTGCCAGGTATAAGGCTAATTTCCAAACACCATGAGAAGCTTGCATTAATGAAGCTTGCTTTATGAGTGATTCAAATGTAACGTGTCTAGTATCTCATTTGTTTTGCTCTGCTTGTCTTGAAATGAAACAAAAGAGCAGCCACAGCTACTGTAATTGTTCCTCAGATGTTGGTTTATTATTTCTTTCAGAAAATCTAAATCACCCAACAAAGTACAATCTGCTGTCAGAACTGATGAGTGAATGAATGGATTCTGTTTTAATATTGTTAACATTTGTACAATGTTGGAGAAGATCCAGGGCTAACGTGTGAAGAGCTTTGCTTCTTTTAAGTGTCAGGCCTAAACTTGAGCCAGCTGTGCTTGCGAAATTGTTGCAGACATGGCAGGTTTGGTGCACTTCTTAGTACAGATACCCCAGGGTGTATAACTATAACTGTATCTAATGGCTAAGTAACTATATGTGGTTTGTAAATAGTTGTACTCGTTATTCAGATTGCTTGGGAAAACCAATAAATGCCCACCCTTCACAGCACACCTTGGTTTAAAATTACTGGTACTAATGGCAAGATCAAAGGAAACAATCTAACCACAAGCAGAGCATCAGCAACATGATTATACAAACCAAGCATGACCATAGAAACATCGGGGACTAAACCGCATCTTCAAACAACGGCGAGAAAAGATAGATATTTTAGCCTGTAGACCAATTATTCATCCAAACTTTTACAGCCTGTTTGGCCCCTGGCAGTTTAGAAACTAATTTCTTTAAGACAAGAAGTAACTGTTCTCATATTCACAGCAAGCGTGATGTACGGCTCATTAATCCGCATCAAGCTGTGCAGGAAGCTACACGTCCCACCCCCACTCTATCACAGCTACATGTACAGCACGTGTGAATACAGTGGTACTCACTGCTGCAAATGCCTGCTTCTAGGAGGCAAATGTGAACTGCATCTGTGGGAAAAGTGAGAAGTAGTTTTTGCCAAAGCAACCAGCCCAGCACCCTTTTGCTCTCGAGATATGAGGTCAGAAACACTCATCAGCTTTGGTACAAGAGGCTTCTGCATCTTCTGTGAAAAACAAGTGTTTCATGAATGACGTCAAGTGCGTCATTGCGGGGAGAATACATCAAGATGCATTTGCTTTTTGAGCCACACACTTAGTCCACTTTAATGTAACAAGTACACATAATTCACAGCATTTTCTTAGCCAACCATGGAAAAACATAAGAGACCTCTTGGTTCTCTTGGTTACTATGGTCCCCACACACTGCTCCCCACTATGTTCCTGGCTGCCCGCTGCTTTACTCTGAATGGGTTAAATACAGAGGAAGGATTTTGTGCTGTGGTCTGTTCATGTATGACAAAATGTTCACAGCACACAGACAATTATTTTTCTGTATTTTCTGTATTTTACCCATTTTCCAAGTGAAGCAGCAGGTAGCCATAGCAGTATATGGGAGCGATGCCTTGTTCAAGGATAACTCAGTGGTGCCACTGGCAGCCCTGCGATTAAAACCCACCACCTTTGGATCTTGAAGTTTCTCATGCGGCAACATGAAATTAAAGATGCAGGAAAGGCCCCCGTCTTTAATGACGATACTGATGATGAATCATTCTTGGTGATTTCAGTATTCATTAAATGAACTGTATTATTGAGTGTAGAATCACAAGAACGGGTTGAGCTCTAGCCATCGCTTCCTGCAGTGTAAGAGCGATTATTCTTAGTGTTTCAAACATGGTGTATTGGACAGCGTGCTGTGGTCATTTTTTCAGTCTTATCTTTGTTATGTTCTGGGAAAAGTCCATAAGACTGAGTTCTACACATTATTTTGCAGTGTGTGTGCTCTTTCCACTCCTGCATAAGATGCTGAAAAGCCATTCTATATATTTCCATTTTTTTTTTCCAGAAATTGTAAAGTCATGTTTAAAGCTTCAGATGGCTGTTAATGGAATGTGAATTTCCTCCCATTCTTTAGAATGGTGGCTCATGGAGCGTACAGTACAGTAATCATGTGCTAACCTTTATTGCTTACTGTGTTCACCCTGTCATTACTTATTTTTTTTAGCATTTGCAGAAAGGTTATCAAAGAAATCAAAAGTAAAATGTCTGCTCTTCAACATACCTCTTTGAAGAAGCAGGGTTTCGAAGCAGATGGACTGCAGCAGTTCTCCGCCAGCCTCACGAAATTTTGGGTTGCATTGAGGACAAAACCTGCTGGGATACTCTGGTGTCTCCGAGCAAACTCGTACACGTACCTAGCAAACACAAGAGGTGAACTGATGCTGCATCACAAAGACTCACACTGACTGTGTTTCAAAGAAGCTTTTTGGGCCAGGGAACTTGAACGTGAATGAAATCCTAACTGAATGGTGTCTGATTGATCGTCTTTTGCTGTGCAAACCAATGTGCTCCTGGTTAATATTTACGCTGATTAATTTTTCATCACTAACTGCATCGCATTTATAATGATCTCATTATAGATTAAGCAGATCTGCACTCCATGCACACTCCAAAAAAGCAGAAGGACAAAGATGAAAGATTCGAAAATGAAAACAATAGCTCAGTGTTCTGCTGAAATAACATTGTTTTTTTTTAACAACATTATTTTAGTTCCCTGAGGAACTATATGTGTAAATGGGACATGAGTCTCTAGAACATAGTATGTGGGATGTAGGAACTCTTACAATGGGAAAGTTCTTTAACTTTGGAAGGTATAAAGTGCAGCATACAAAAAAATTTTCTCTAAAGAAGCATCCACAGGAAGATTCTTTATAGGATCAGTAATGGCTCTTGTATGGCATCACCTGTCTGGCACCTTTTATTAAGTAGAGCATTTATAGGACATCCCAGGGCATCATGTAAGCGAAATAACTTCATTTAAACATGCAAATTCATTCATTTGTTCATTCAAGCCACTGAGGGACTTCTGTTCTCCTTCGTTCTGCTTCAGTATCTTCTATTAGCTGTGTATGTAAATGCCAAACGAAACTCTGTTCCATTACTTGACAGTTTGTGAACAGTAAAGCAATTATACACTCTCCAAAAGGTGAGGTGGCTTGCAATTTTCAGGGCCTCAGAACTGTGCCATCTTGTATATTGTTGAAACTCACTGGGAGACAAAAATCAGACACAGTTCTGATTGAGACACCATCTACTTCACAAGAGAGCCCGGAGTAATTATCACCCTACACCTGCTTTTTTCATAGCAATGGCTTTTGGAGCAAAATGAACTGTATGCGCATGCACTCTTAAAAAATAACTTCTTGGTTTGGACATACACTACCGGTCAAAAGTTTTAGAACGCCCCAATGTTTCAAGCTTTATTTAATGGAATTTCAAACAGTTCAGGTCCAATGAATAGCATGAAATGGTACAAAGGACAGAGCTGAACTGCGAGAGGT
>JBBIGB010307788.1:0-10992 GCA_037577075.1 Alestopetersius hilgendorfi | reverse complement strand
TTTCCTCTTTTTTTCATTGTGGTCCTATATTATTTAGAACAAAACTGAATTTATTAGAAGCTAAAGAACACATCTTAGCCGGGGGTGCCAATGATTACGGAGTTTTTTGTTTTGGTTTTATTTTACAGTACTTTGGTCAGTGCTTTATAAATAAAGTGCAATTGTATGGTACATTCTAGCCAGAAGAAAAAGAAGAATAACAAGAAAAAAATATAAACACAACTGGGATGAACTAGTCCTCACATGTGTCATTTACATACTTTTCCTGTATAAACCCTTTTAACTCCTGTCCAAGGGTTTTACTAACTGTGCTTTAACCTCTGACTTTTTCTCTTCCCTCTTTTAGAGGGTCTGTTAACTTGGCTAAAAAGCAAATGTTGATCAGAGTGTAGCTTCAAAGGTATGAAGAACAGATGTGGACTATTAAGCACGGGTGTACCGCGCTCTGAAAAATAGTTTCTGGCAGTTACCATTAATATAAATGAAAATAGGTGCCTTTGCAGCTTCACTGTTTGCCCCCCAATGAGCATCACTCAGTTCAGAAAAAATTTAAAAAGACCACCAGACTACGGACATGAACTGTCGCATTCTGTATTTTTGTCTATGGGTACTAGTTTTGGCCTGTGGACAGACCACTGGTGACACATTTGCTAAATACTTACAGCAAACAGTTTGGCAAACAATGTGCCAAACAACTAAAGCAAGACATAATAGGACAGGGAAAGAAGGACGAAGTTGCAAAGATAAACTATAAACGACAGGTAAAAAAATCTGTCAGTAAAAGTAAACTGCAGTGTCCTTCACTGGCCTAGGTAAAGAGATTAGTAAAATATTGGAATAAAATATTTATTGCAAAAGTTAAATATTTGAATTAATGAAAACATACTAATAAAGGAAAAGACCAAACTATAATATATTGTGACGAACACGGGAGAGCCACAGGGACTGTTAAGGGTTAAGTGGGTTTTGGCGGGCTGTTGGGGTTATGCCTGGGCCAGTGCGGACGTGTGCTACGTGCTGTTTGGGGGGCGGCGGCCCCCGCGTTGGGCCGTCGCCATAGCAACTGGCGCACTTTTGCTGGGTGGTTATAAAAGGGAAGGGGCGGTGCCAAGGGGAGTGGGAGATGAGATGGTGTGGGTTTGAGAGGCAGATGGGTTTTGGAGTGAGAGGAGTGTGGACTGGAGTGACAGAGAGAAAGCTAGCCAGCACGGGGGCTAGTGCCCCCGTGGCTGTGGGGGAAAAGATGCTTGGTGCTGTACATTCTGTTTAATTTGACTAAATAAAAACCAAGAAAAGGAATTCCTCTGAGTGTGTGTGTCGCCTTCCTCCACCGTTCTTCACAATATTATAACAGATAAAAAGGCTGACTGACAGGCACGAGCCCACGACTCTGAACTCCCTCGGAGCAAGGACCAACAAGACAGGCCAGGATCCATGCTAGATACCCTTTATTAAAGTAAACAAAAGAACTGAAATGGGCACGATGGCCACCAAGAACATGAACTGGATACAAAAACAGGATACAGGCTGGGAAAATGAGGCGATAGATACATGAGTGAGGATTAACACAAACAGGCTTAAATGCAAAACATAATCAGGGTGTAAACACAAGGCAGCTGGGAACTGAGGAGCACATTAATAGAAACAGCTGACAACAGAAGACATGAACAAAACTGTCAAAATAAAAGCACCAGAAAAACACCAACAAAAGAGCAGTGGCCCTAACCGGCCACTGGCCGAACCATGGCACTGTTGTCCAATTTGATATTTGTTTATGTAGTTTATGTAGTTACTACATAGTTTGTTGGTCAAAGACTGTCTTCTGTTTACATGTTGTCCAGTGCAACTGCCACAGTGAAGAAAATTTCAAGCTTTAATCTATAAGCAAATAAGGAAAGTAATTATAACATTTAATTCCAGCCAGCCAATGGAGATAAACACATTTCTGAACACTGTTTTAAAATTGAGGATGGTCAGACTCATTCTCCATTCCTCCTCTCTTCAGTACATAGAAACTCACAACTCTTGAACTGAAGGATTTATGAGAGGCCCTCCTGTGGCGATCATGTTCCCTGTTAGAGCTACTACCAATTTGTGGGGTGTAAAGGGGAGGGAGGAAGGAATGGAGAGAGTGAGCTTTGTCTACTGCTACTGTGCAAGAACCTTGACATGAGAGATCTATACAGTGCAGATACAATAACAGATGGAACTCTTCAGTAAGCCAACCTGAGCATACTGTACTCATACTGAAACTTCCTTAATGGGTCTAATTCTTTATCCAGCCTGCAGTATTCAGTCAACAAAAGCATATGGTGCATTAATGAGACCAAGGGTCCTGCAGCTCACTTGCATTAGTCAAAGATTCTTTGTATTCTGTTTTACTAGGGAGCACAAAAAGCTCATGGGGAGTTATGTCCCACAGCTCAGTGAGCACTGGCGCAACCAGCAGACTGAAGGCATGCAACATTTGCAAATGGTTAACTGTATCTAAAGATCTTCTCAGCATTAATAAGCATTTTCACATATCAGGACCAGAGTGGTTTCTGTTGGTTCCTACCAGAAATGTGTTTGTTAATCAGAGTTCATGCACATATTGAAGCAGTCCCACAATTATATTACCTAAGGCTCGATACCTTTTTGGATACCTCTGCATAAGATTGTGAGTATAACAGATCTTCCAAATGCAAGTAAATGCAAGTAGTAGAAGAAAATTTAATGGACACAATGCAATTCCATAAATTTTAATTAGTCTTTTACTGTCTTTATAATGTGTTTGCTAGTGCACAAAAACTATAAACCATGAAAGAGTCACATCTGGAAATGTGGAATGCTTTATTTGTTAATGAAACATACATGTCGGAAGGTCTCTGAAATGGTTTCTGAAGGGCATCTTTATTGCGAATGAACAATAATGAATCCCATTAATAAGGGAACTCATTAATTTTCTCTACTATTTGGAGCAATAACTAGGCTTAATAAAAACATTTACTTAAAGCATTAAAGTGTTATCAATAGGTCTTTCTTATGGCGTTGCTGGTATGATTTACTACTGTTTTTCAACATGTAGGATTATGAGGGTATGGCTCCAGTCAACTCATAACAACATAATTAAATACAGTTGAATGACATCTCTATAGTGCTTGGGGTCAAATGACTAGTAGTGCCCTAAAAACACTCTTTGTTTCAGTAAGCCTTTATAAAAAAAAAGTAGCTTAAGGTGATCTGCTTTGCTACTGCAATTTGAGCCATCATTAACACATTATTCCACTCAGTGTTACTGTTCTATCGCAGTTGTGCCACCAATAACTTCAACATCTGGACTTCATTGGCAAGATATAGACATTCAACCCTAAATTCAAATGCATATCTGCTCATCCAAACTACACGTGCTCCCAACACTAGAGATGAACAAAATAGAGCAGGGATATACAATCACTGTCAGAAGGGCACAAACCACAATAAGAAAACACTGTAATTGCTCCAGCTGTGTTGATTTAAAGGTGCACGTTTCTCAACACAAGCACGTTTACAGGCCTCCCGTACAGATGGGCTACTTTCTCCTCCTTTCACAGCACAAGTTGATTTAACTTCCACCTGTAAGCAGAGCAACAACTTCTTCAGGAAAGCACTTGCATATTTGATGACGATAAGAGCAATCCTCTCCTGTGAAGTATAAATAACGTCAATTTACAAACACCTCTCCAGTAACTAGAAATAAAAGCAGGGGATTATTTCCATTCATAATTTAAAAATTAAAATAAAAGCAACTACTTACAATGGCTTAAATTCTCTCTAGATTTTGCATGGCATACAGTATACCCCTGACAATGCCAAGATGCATTTTCTTTGTGTACTTTCAACAGTACCAAAACATATATAGTTATATTTTATATGGAAATGTAGCTGAATTTACATTAACATTTATGTTACAAAATTAATAAATTATGTTTTTCTAAATAATTTAGCACTAAAATGCTGGAAAAATTGTATATTGCCATGAATATAAAGAATCACGAGGACGAGGGGGCGTGGCACCGAGGCCTGGATGTCACAAAAGGCCAAAAAAGGCAGAGGATATCTGCAGTTTCCGTGGGAGATGTGCAGAGTATTCCGTGAACAATTATTACTTCGGTTCTCAGGAAAAATCCGCAAGAGACTGAAGCTGCTGCTCAACTGTGAATAAGCGGTGGCTTACTGTATTCCATTGCGGTTAAAAATGTTTTTGCCTTCTTTTTGTGCTATTAAGAAGTCATGACCTTTTTACTTATAGTGCTTTTCCATTTGCAGATTACTTCAGTGTCAGAGGGGACAAATGTCCATTTCAAACAGACACACCACATCTGTTTGTATTGTAAAGTTTATTCGGTCTGTGATCTAGTAATATTGAGACACATCGAACACCTCATTGGTTAATTTGTACACTTTCTAAAAATAACACAGTGCGGGTAGAACACTGATGCCAGATTTAGGGAAAGGTGTGAGGTTTGGTTTAGGGTTACCATTTCTACATAAATGCTTTATCTTAAGATATTTGTGTAATATTCTTGCTGGCTTTAAGGTAAATTTGAATGGTAGAGAGCTGGAGGAGTTCAAATATCTGGGGTCAACAGTCCAGAGTAAGGGGAAATGGCAGGGAATGAGTGGAGAAGAGTGGCAGGAATGATACCAGGAAAAGAGAAAGGGAAGGTGTACAAGCCGAGTCGGAAGTGCCAGAGTTGAAATTGATCAAATTTACTTATATACTACTTAAATGATTTTTGCCTGGTTTTAGCGGCAAATATATTTTTTAAACATCAGCTCTCTAGTTTTGGAATTATAAGTCTCTACCAAAAATGACAGGAGCTGGCTCTTGCATGACTGGAAATAACATCTTGAGTGCGATGTCTGCTGAGTGGACAGACTTACACGCATAGTCTTCGGTTCACCAGGCACACTATTAGCAAAAATAGTTCTGCTAAAAAAAGAATTCTTTGATTGTAACAATAGGCTCTTAAAAATGTAGAAACATAAAATAATGTAATTGTACAAAGAGTTATTTAAACAGTAAAATAAATTGGCCTTTTACTTGAAATGTTTCTATATATATCCATTGTCTTTACTTAAGAGCCTATAAAGAAGAGCTTCTCAAATCTGTCCTCAGGAAACCCCAGCCAGTTTACATACAGTTAGAGCAAACATTTGGACTGCCTTGGGGTCCCTGAGGACCAGTATGAGATAAAGGCCAAAAGACCCCCTTTTTTAAGGTGTTCTTTTATAAGTGAAGCAGCCCTCTGCCATGGGACTTCTCAGCCTTCACATATTATAGCATAAATGATGTTAAATATGCTACACTAAGCTACACTAACAAAATCAGTAGGTCTTTTTTAAATTTTATGATGTAGCCAGAAAACCTGGATAAAACATGCTTGGACATATTTTTTATCAGAACTGAGTGTCTTAGGTCTATAAAACGGGAATCAGTGCTAATTTCCAAACAAGACTCTTGTTCTCTAATGCTATGGGATGCTGGATGGAATGCACAGTACGTCTGATAGAGTGGACAGAAACAGGCAAGACAAGTAGCAATGGAATGTGTGGAAACACTTTAAACAGATGTGGGTTTTATATAGAAAATATGTGTCTCTCCTGCCTATATCTGACCCATCCTGTACATCAACTTGACAACACCTGTGTCCTGTAAAACTGGGAACATCGTCACCATGTGTGAGAAATGCACGGTAGCTATAAATGAAGAGATAAAATAAGATCTATAAAACGTGCTATTTGTCTCTGTGTTCGGAAAACTCTGGACTCTGGCCTCAGTCATGTGGTGTCTTCCCTTTTACAAGAGGCTGTAAGAAGTTATAGAGGTTGGAGCGAGTCAGCGAGATGACATGAAGATCTTTTCTCAAGATGTACATTTACCTGGAGACAGCCATGAATTAGCCTGTCTACTGATTACAACAAAAGTTAGCTCACAGTTCATAAAGCAAAGGAATATTCTTATTTGGATGCAGACGTCTTGGCACCAAGAGACAGTTGCCTCTGCAGCCAATGGTTTCAGCTGGAAAATCCATGAAGTAATGGAATAAGAAGGCAAAGAAAGGACATTAAGCAGAGCTTTCACAAAACCGTCACTGAGATGTTTAAAGACTTGACGTCAGATCTAGTGAAGATATTATACATCTGATATACATAGGCATAATTACCAGGCCTGTCAAAGATAACAGCTGAATCATGTATTACTCATGTATCTTGTTCCCAAGTTATGACCACGTATTATTATTATTATTATTATTATTATTATTATTATTATATTTAATCAAGCTGGTTATCGGCAGGGCTTTGTATAAAAGCAATATCAAAGCAGAACATTGCAGTTCCCCTTCGAAATCCTTCGTAGAGCCTGTGTATTCTAACAAGAATCCATAGGCTCCACGAAGGAGAGAGAGAGTGAGAAGCCACAGTCAAGAAGGAGTTGAAAGCACGGCTTGTTAGAGCGGCAGTGGCTGTATGTTCCAGCCAATGAGTGTATATATCATGTTTCCTCTCATTTCCAAATGTTTCAACAGTTTTGGTGCCTACTTCATACCTATTTATATAAATACAATTGTCTACAAAATATTAAAGTTCCAAAAAAATAACTTCCATGACTGTAAAATGTAAAATATCCATGCGGAAGTTTCCCATGTGAATGCCTGGGCTAGTAACTTCATTCACCATTGCCTTGTTGGTGTATACGTGATGTTTATAACGTATCCCCAAAATGTTTGTTGAATTTGTCCAAATATGCTATGATGCGACTGCTGAAAGGCCACATCAAGACCTGACCTGTCTGTTAGCAAGTTTGCTCTTATGTTTTCAATATCATGACCTTCAAACAAAAAAATGTAAATAGAGAAGAGCTGTGAGGATGTTTGTATATTTTCCAATCATTCTGTTTGCCTAGAATTTTTACTTATTGAATGTAAGTCTGCTTTTGCCATCACACAGCTAGTAACCTTCAAACCATGACAAGACTAAAGCTCTCAGAACAGTATTTATTCTGCCTCAAAGCTGAGTCAGAGGCTTATTCTACAGGTCTGTCATGACTCATGATGTCATGGATAGTCCTTTGCCAAGTGCTCAGACATTCTTCTCCTCTAGAGAAGTGTTACAATATTCACCTCTATGAACCCCATACTTTTTCGTTATAACACAATTGGATCTCAGAAATGATTAGGAGATTAGGACTTACTCCCATGAAAATGAAAGTTCCTCACTGTAGGAATAAAACCTTTACAAGAGTCTTTTAAACTTTCAGTGTCAAGTAAAATTGTGTTCTAAGTCATTCGAGTAATACTATACAGCCCAGTAAAGGGCTAGCTAGGTATTTCAAGGTATGCAATTACAAAATATCTCCAATAATTGTAACAGTAAAGGGCTAGATATTTCAGTATCTCCAATAATATTAGCTGTAAAATGGCCCATTTCCCAGAGGATTTCCTTACTATTTTCAAATTATTATTATTATTATTATTACTATTATTATTATTATTATTATTATTATTATTACAACAATAATTTGGCAGATGCTTTCATCCAAAGCGACTAACAATAAGTTTCAGAACAGTGTGAGAACCAGAGTTCTGAAAAAGAGATGTCTGAAGAAATGAGTCTGCAGGAGGTTTTTGAAGATGGAGAGGGATTCTGCTGCTCTTGTTATCTTAGGCAGCTCATTCCACCAGCAGGGGACCACAAAAGAGAAGAGTCTGAACTGGGTTTGCTTTGTGTGTAGGGACGGCAGAGCCAGACAATGTTCCGTGGAGGAGCGGAGACTGTGAGTAGGAACATAAGGCAAATGGATAGGGTTAAAGGAACTGGGTCACTCTTTAGATAAGAGTCAGTTACTTGAAATTACTTCAGGCAGTAATGGGTGGTCAATCAGCAGTGGGGTGACATGCAACCTTTTGGTTGAAAACCAGCTGAACTGCTGCATCCTGAACCAGCTATAAGGTCATTACCATCCAAGCTGGAAGATCCACAAGGAGGGCATTGCAGTAACCCAGATGATCAATAGCCTTGGCTTGATTTTCCTGGTGTTATATAAGACGAAGTGACATGACCAAGAGACAGATATAATGTGTAATGTGACGTCTTGGCAAGATTAAGGCGGTGATCCTTCATTGATGTGGATATGTCTGACAGTGTGTGTGTGCCAAGATGCTGTGGTCATCTGGCGGGAAGGACAGGTATGGCTGTGTATCATCAACATAGCACTGAAAGGAGAAGAAATGAGGGCTAATAACCAAGTCCAATTAGGTGGTGTAAATTGCAAGCTGTAGGGGCCCCAATACTAAGCCATGGGGGACACTGGCGGGTAGCTGATGGGCTAGTGATATGTTCAACCCAACCAGGGGCGGACTGAGACAAAAATGGACTTGGACTTTCTCCTAAATAAGCCCACCAGCTGTACATGTATGGGAGGAGGGGTACTGTATTAGCAATCGTCACCTGCTGTTGTTAGCTGATTACTCAGTTAAGGAGAACGGCAGGCCAACAGCCATGGCGCAGGCGGCCGTTTTGGACTTGCACTGATTGCCAGTCCACCGCTGGACCCAACCACAATGACTGAATAAACATCCAAATAGATACACGATTTAAACCAAGAATGAACTTTGCCTGAGATGCCCATGTTTGAGCATGGATAGGAGGACAACATGATCAAATGCATTGAATGCAGATGATAGATTAAAAAGGATAAGAACAGAGGATGTAAGGATAGGGTTGAGCTGTCATGTAGTAGGTTAAATAAGGAGTTTTGGATACCACACTCTCTATGAGAGGGGTAAAAGACATAAGGTATAATGTGGCAGAGGTTGGCCCTGTGTGAATCAGTGTGAAAAAGGAGGCAAAGACCTCTGCTGAGAGGTTTGTGTCTAATGGAGGTTTAGGAGGTCAAAGCTATTTTTTTACCTTTAGTTTTAAAGGTAAAAAAAACCAAATAGGCTTAGAGTGTCTGTGGTGCTGTTTTGGCATCAGTGATGCTGGATGATAAGGAGGAATGGAGTGACTGGTAATTATTGATCATTTCTATTTGTCTGTATGTGATTAACCATATGAAAAATGAGGTTTTGATTTTTATCTTTTTATGGGCCCTTGGCACATGTGTGCCTTCAGTGCTAGTCAAAGTCCAGCTTAGCATGTTGTTTGACTGTGACCAGCCTCCAAGATGCTCCTTCTACATTTTCCCCACAGTAAACCATAGACCATTTAGTTTCTGATGGCCCTCCTAGGTCCAAAGCTGGTGAGCAGCTTCTCTTCCCTCCTGCTGTTTAGTGGTACTGGAGTCTCTGGAGTTTTTGTTTGGAATCAGAGTATATGAGCTGCAGGCAGGAGGAATGAAACCACCACTGTACTGCTCTCCTGAAGGACACTGCTGGGCCTCAAATGGAAAATCCCCCCCAAATTGCTGTACAAACTTGGAGGCCATGATACATTGTACTATAGCCAGGAGGGTGTAGATTACCTGAAAATACATGTGGGATTCACAAGCTCTTGCAACTTTTCAATGATATCAGTGTCAGTGTAAGTATCAATTCAACTCTGAATCAACTAACCAACATCATCCTGAATCAAATTCAGCTTTTGTTGTTGAAATCTTCTGCTCAGAGCAGCAATTTCACAACTGCAGTTTCAGAGCAGTGATGATACAGCCAGCAAGTGTCTAATGTCTCAATTATGTTGTAAGTTTATAATTATTTTTAAAATAAAGATGTTAATGATTTAAATACCCCCACCTGTAAGACAGTTTTAGCTTTGATGCTTGTGTTACTGGTCTGACTTTGACTTGTGATTTGACCAGATGTTTGACAAGAAGATTGCATTAGTTGTACAACAGCACCAGCCATATGACAAAAACATATAAGGAAAACAACAGCTTGGCAGGATTATATGCTAGTATTACTTTGACGCACATGATGTGTGCCTGAATATTGCACAAAATTGGACTCAGTATTTGTCATACAGCATTGCAAGTACATGAAAAACAGCAAGTACATGGTTATTGTGCATCTGTTGTGCTTTTGAGCGTACTACACAGCATTTCACCATGGCCCTCATAATTGAAATTAAATTGTTGAATAAAACTGCCTCTCCTATGCACTTTCCTTCATATTTGCCCCCCTCCGCTCAGAACTCCACAGCAAACAACCATCTATTCATCTTCCACATCTCATAACAGTAGCAAACAATACCTGCCTCCTTGTCTGTGCCTCGGTCATTCACTGCTATTGCTCATCCAGCTAACCCCAGCAGTGCTTCAACAGGGAACACTAGTGCAACGTCCAGCATTCATGTACATGTACCCTAAACAGCTGACCTCCCTCATTGCAATGGCCATCTTTAAAAACAGTCCTGTCAGCACTCTATGTCAGAAGTACAGCATGATGTTAAAATAGAAGTCCCGATTGCAAACATGAGATTTTGCCTCATCCTGAGAAGAACACAACACTTATTGCCACTGATTGTTTGGCGCATCTACTTCATTTACCAATCTCCAACCTATCTGGGTACCCTATAGGGGCATGTCATCTACCTCTCTCCTACCAAAGCTGACTCCTACACTCATTCCATTCACTTACCTGCAACACTCAGAACAGCTTGGGTCACTCCAGAGATGGAAATGGAATGTGCTGGGCAAACTAGTCCAATTTATGGAGGCCCCATCTAGCAACTAGTACTTGCTTTAGGGAGACAGAGCTGGATGCTGTACTACACACAACCCATGTGACATAGAATCACAGATGAGTTTGTATTTGTAAATCTTTTTTTTTTCAAAGAGAGGGAAGGCTTAGTCCTATTAAAAAAAATATTCCGGTGTACCTCAAGGTAATATACACAATACAGTAACCAAGAGCACCTGTGTATAATGAAAAACCATGTTGTTGTGTTTTGATAAAACAAATGCCTAAAAATGCCTATTTTCATAGTGTAAACCCTAAATATGCCCCCAAATATGCTCCCAGAACACTT
>JBBIGB010307686.1:0-10998 GCA_037577075.1 Alestopetersius hilgendorfi | reverse complement strand
GTAGTGTTTTTCATGCTGATTTCAGATCTGTGTTTAGTTTCTCCTGCAGGTACAGTGTTTGTGATGAAGCTAGTTCTGTACTGCATGAAAGTTGGTATAATGATGTGAAGAAACAGTGGTGTCTGACTGACACTGATCATTATATCTATGCCACAGTGTGGCCTGTCTGACTTCATACTGAACATTGTACATGTGTAATGATAATAAAGTTGAATCTAATCTAATCTAATCTAATCTAAAATATTGTAACAGTTACTTGATTGGTGCCTGTGGTTTAATAAAAAAAAATGCATGCAAATCTATTGCAAATTTAATGTTGCTCATAATTCAAAAAGTTGATGTGACTGAAAAAACTGAAAGCAGATCTGAAATCAGCATGAAAAACTGGTTTAGAAAAGTGTGCTGTGGTTTCTGATGATTATAATATTTTGTTGCTGTTGACCTGTGTAATGATTGACAAGAGCCATGAAACTGTAATTCATTTTTCATTCTGTGCTGTACTGAAGATAAATGACCTTGCCATATATTTTCAGTAAAGCCTTTTCCCCCAGTTTCTATAGAATTACAGGCCTTGGTCATCTCACATCCTAAGGTTAGTGTTTGTAATTCCATCATTAGAAAGAGACTGGGAATCAGTGGTATCTATGAAAGAGATGCAAGGCAGAACTGCTAAGAGGAACATTAGGGTTTGTCTCAGATTTGCCAGAAACACCTCGATGACACCCAACCCTGTTAGAATAATATTTTGTGAACTAAGGTGGAACTTTTTGGAAATGAGGGGTCCAATTTACAGCTAACACAGCACACCACTAAAAGCAAAGCATAACAGGCAGACCTAATACATATCTGTCGGTGATGCTTTGCTGCTTCAAGGCCTGGAAGGCTAATATAAGTAACGCTGAATTCTGTTCTCTGTCAGAAGACGCCTGGTCATCAATCTTTGATCCAAAGCTCAAATACGATTCAGCTCTGAAGCCCAAGATAAAGTGCACCTCTTAACCTTTTCATGAGCCCTAGAGGTTGAGTTTGTCCACTGATCTTCTACAACTCTGCAGGTCTACAGTTTCTTGTTAGCTGAAACCAAGTCCCTGAGAGTAACTGTTACATAAAAATACAGAACTCTCTGTTCTCTAATATTCACATCACATATTTGGGACTGTGCTGCAAATGGATCAGCCAGAACTCATCATATGTAAGTGATCATATTCCATAAAAGTGTAAATGGCTTGGACAAAACAAAATTAGGGCATTGGAGTGTCCTGATCAAAGTCCATTAAGATAAAGTGGCAGGACCTGAAGCCCCTTTTAGTGTCACTCAGTTAAAATACAATGGCCCTAATTACAATACAGTGGGAACGTTGATCTCCACTTCTAAGAAGAATTTGTTGTTGCTAAACCGATTACTAAGTTTAGGGAGTTAAAGGTGTTGTAAGCCTTTTTAAAAACGAATTAAGTGATCGTATCAAACGGTGCTTTATGTGTTATAATACATTTGGTATGAGGACCTGAGGCCATTGAAAATAGAGCAAATCTGTTTCATAGCACTGTATTATACCGAAAGTTTTAATAAGGGTTTTTGAAAGACCACACACAACAGGTTCTCGATCCTAGAAAACCACTGAACCAAACAAAGCACTAACCCACAAAGATAGAAATACAAATGTGTGTTCGTATAGTTCTCCAGTAGGGTGCAGTGTTGCAGTAACTGTGCCTTCTGTTATTTTTGGCCGCTTTTCTCTGCCAGAAAACCCTGAAGTAGTTTCCAAATCCTCCAAAACTCATTCATAACTCAATCTTTGTCAAACCATGTCTAAAAAAATTGTATCACCACTTAAGTCAGATCCACCTAGACAACGGCACTAAACTACGTTTCAGCAACATGAGCTTCCTATTCCCTTAGGAAAACCCTTAAGGAAACCCAATACTGCAGGAGAACTGAAAGGAGGCGGGCCTGCCAGAGATGTCTTTGTCCCCCAAAGCTGTGACTGGAGATCTTGCTTTGTCCATCAGCTGGGTGTGAAGGGTGCCCAGAGACAAAAGGTTAACGAAGCTGTGTGCCGTGACATTCTAGGATCAGCCGTCTGAAGCAATTATACACCTGACTTTTGTGCCGGATGCTATTCATGTGTTGTTTAGGGACCCCAAGAGTGATACCTAGAGAAAGCTCATCTTAGCGTAGTGCTGTTTCAGGAGGCGTGTTTCCCTATAGAGCATACAGAAAGAATGATAACCCCCACCCAGCATACCATAATGCTCTAGACCTATTGACCATTCCCTTCAACTATTTCTGTTTCCTTGAACAACACTCATGTTGGGAAGTCTTTATTCCTTCGAGCCTTTCAAGTCCCTCTTTTGTCATGTAATACAATGTTAATTATTGTGAATATAAATGTCCGGGGAATAACATGAGAGGGGGAAGCAGAACCCAAAGTTAAAAAAAAAAAAAAACTCCTTCAAAGAAGCACTAAAGTATTGTTCAGCCGTATTGGTAGCTTATGGCTGATTGCAATAGACAATCATTGCAATCATAACATCATCAAGCTAAAAACAGACGATTTGTTTACTCAAAACACATCTATAGGAGAAGCCTCAGCACCTGTTCGTTTTGCTGTAAGTGTTCCATCTTTCTGTTTTTCAGTAACAGGACAGTGAAACAACTGTATTTCTGCACTGAAGGATTCTATTAGGAAGAAGATTATCATTAAAGAGGCAATATCCGACCTTTCTTGGCATTTTATTTCCCTTCCAGGTTCACTTATGATATTTATCTACTTTCATGTACCAAAAGCAGTTGTATGGACCACTTGGCACTGAACATCTGAACCACATTGTACATTTTGAAACCTTAGCAGTGTTTACATTTACATTTACAGCATTTAGCCGATGCTTTTGTCCAAAGCGACTTCCATTCTCTAACTACAGGGCACAGTCTCCCTGGAGCAACTTGGGGTTAAGGGTCTTGCTCAGGGACCCAGTGGTGGTGCTGAAGGTAGGTTTTGAACCCATGACCTCTTGGTTCGGAGGCAAGTATCCTACCCAATGATCTTTTTTTTTAAAGTGCGGGAAATGTAGCTGTCCATGATTAGAGCCCTTTAAGAAGTTTTTAGTATCATTGTATGATTCGCTTCAATGTAATGATATAATTTCTAAATTGAATTCATGAATTTTTTTCTCTGCAAAACCAGCATTGTTCGGTTATATATTAGTCTACACTAACTTCACCCAAAATGTTAATGAGTAACCTGCATAAACAGATGCAAACTATCACACTCAGCCATTTTGTCCGGTTTTCACTCGTTAACACATATATAGTGAAACTGTGAAATTTCAAACGCGCTCTAATGTTAACTAAATGGACTGTGGCACATAATTTTGATAGCCAGGGTCAGGTGTCTACCCACAGAATCCTACAATAGTTTGGCAGTGCCCGCAGTAAGTGACTTAAATTTATATCAGAACTAAAGCAAACTGTCAGAAAAGGGCAAAGTCTGTTTGTGTTGTGATGATTATAATTTGTGTTTTTGTGTTGTGGCGATTATAGTTCAAGTAAATGCTTTAGGCCTATAAATTAAATCACTGACACAATAAGTTTGACAAAGTACAAATATTCTATTAAAAAATCTGCATTCTGTCTTTTTATATGACAATCAAATGAGGGCTGAAGTGTTCCAAGAAGAATCCTCTCATCCCTGGGCTTGACCCACTAACACTTTTAGGGTGCACACATAATTCTTCATCGCATGACCACTTTGGTTTTCATGCTTTCTTGTGACTTTGCCTGAGACAATCCAATGACTGTCCAGTAATGCACTTCTCAGTCCAGTAAAACGTGTACAAATCGTCATGTGCAGTCCAGCTCCTGTGGCTCTTCAAGACAGGATTCCCCTGACGCTGAGGCCTGAAGGCATTTGATGGCCGGCAGCAGCCACTCATGGGTCTTCAAAGGCGTCTGAGGATGAGTGACTGCTCAGGCTCTAATTCGTTTAAAGTAGGATCCCATTCGGATTTTTTTTTTTTTTCATCTGCCCTCACACAAGCAGAGCTTTTTCCAAGGACTCTGTAATACAGTGCATTAGCAGATAAAGGCCCACTACTCACAGCTGCTGCATACTGACAGCTGCATGAAAGAAACCTTTGCGCTTTCTTTCTTTCTCTCTCTCTCTCTCTCTCTCTCTTTCTTTCTCTCTCTCTCTTTCTTTCTCTCTCTCTCTCTCTCTCTCCCTCTCGCTCTCGTTCTCTCTGTCTCAGTTTAGTTAATGTCAGTTAAACAACGATCACTTTATTAGACACAGCTAACCTGTTGGTCCACCTTGCAGATTTTAGGTTACTGATAATATTTCATCTAATGTTGCGCAGTTTGCGTTAGCCATCCTCTAGTTCTTTTTATCAGTATAAAACTCCTGCAGTTTTCTGTGTGTGATCCAGTCTGTGCAGCATATACACACACACTCACACACACACACACACACACACACACATATATACACATACACACACAGACAGATACACACACACACACACACACACACACACACACACACATGCACATACACACGACACTAAGATGACAGTGTAACTGCAGTGATGATCTGCCATCGAAGCAATACATGCTCACTGGTGGTCCTATGGTGGTCCTAACCACAGAATGGGACGGGGGCTAACAAACCGTATATAGTCCGTAGTTGTACTACAAGGAGCTACAAAGAGGACCTATGGGATTAAAGGAGCTGATAAAAACGGACAGTGAGTGTAGACACAAGGCAGGTGTATAAATAAAAGTGGTTGTAGACTTTTATTATATACTATATACAGTATTCATAACAGGGCAGTACCTTTCCGTCTACTCATTAGATTACAGGTCTATAATTTGAATTTTCATATTAAAAACATCTTGCAAGCTCTAACAATGTAGCTTGTGAATATGGCACAGTGAATTTGGTACAAAGCATTTTCAGTGCATTTTATGGCGAGTTTTATTTTGAATGCATGCTCCAGTGTTCTTGTCTTTGTGTCTCTGTACAGTTGTAGCATAAGCAATTTCTTAAAGGATCAATCGAGTTTTCTCATTATGATATTGATTCAAGTCAAACTTGAACATGATCTCAGTTCAGTTTTACATTCAGATGCTGTCATGAACATGTCCTCTTTATGTAAAACAACGACCTGGGAATAAATATTGGGGATTTCCACCGTTTTCTGTCTTTGTGTTGATGTTTTTTGTCTTATTGACCAAAATGGCCATAGGTCATAAAGGGTAAAATTGTCTAAAATAAGCGTTAGAGGTTTTTCTCATGAACAGTAGTGATTTGTTATCAGGAGGAAAGTTTTAACCTCGACTCTCGACCTTTAGACCGTGTTTATTCCATAAATTCCCAGAATTGTGTGGTCCAGTATGTAAAACTGTGTTTTTTTATGTAGAGACATGGTTTCATGACTGATGTTGTGCTAGTGGACGAGTCTTTTTTTGGAAGTGTGTAAATCTACCAGTGTTACCCTCAGTTCCTAGGTCCTGTGTGTGATGGATAAGAGTGTTTTCCAGCCCAGACGTCACATCTGCCACCACAACTCCCTAGAGGCTTCAGAGCATGAGAACCAAGCTCTTCCCCCCAGTCCAGAACACGACTCAATCAGTCCATATAACTCTCTTTATCTCTCTCTCTCTCTCTCTCTCTCTCTCTCTCTCTTTCTCTCTCTCTCTCTCTCTCTCTCTCTCTCTCTCTCTCTCTCTCTATCTTTCTCTCTCTGAGAGAGAGAAATACAACTATATCTCTCTCTCCATTTCTCTAACTCTGACATTCTATCATACATCCCTCTTTATTACATTACCCCTCTCTCTCTCTCTCTCATTTCTCTATCTCTCTGTCATTCTGTCATACATGCCTCTTAATAACACTCTCTGTCTCTCTCTCTCTCTTTCTAACATTCCGTCTCTCCACCTGTAGCTCTATCAAAATCTCTCTTATTTTGCCTTTAACCCCATGCCTCTCGTTCTGCCGTGCTTTTTTCACATTTCTATCACTCTCATTTCACATTCACACTCATTCTCGCTTGGACTCATCCCCCACCCTCTCTCCCTCCCCCATCCTTTCTCTTTTTTTGCCTCTCGTTTCGTTCCCTCCCCTCTCCTCCCGTTTCTCTTTCCCACCCTCTGCCCCACGATAGCTCTTATGTAAACATCTTAGTGAGGATGTGAGATGAAAAAAAAAGAGACGTGAGAAAAAGCAAGGCTTGATTTTGTTGTGAGCATGTCCTTGTCATTTCCTGTTACAAAAGCCTCACAGGTTTGCGGGCTGCTCCCCCTCCCTGTAAAACTACACTAGCATTACACTGACACCCGGTCAGGCCTATTTGCTGTTATGTGTGACCTCTGCAGGAATACAAGGGGCTGCATCATCACAACACCGCAAACACTTGGAAGGTGATGAACTTAGATGGCCTGTTGAATGCTGACAACGCATCGCTACATTTCACTTCCTTCACACAACATGTCCTCCTTCTACATTCTATCATGCACATGTGACAAATTACAAATGGTGAAAGAATACATTTCGAAACCCAAAGTGAACTGTTTAAATAATAATGTAATTGTTCTTTCCCTTAATTGCTGTATTTACTGTAATATTTCATTGTGCAATATTTCTGGTCCAATACTTCCTGTAAAACATGGGGAGTATGTTCAGATATTACTGTGTGTTCAGTTTTCTGGTGCATTTTGGTGATCATGCATATATTAATATCCACTATGTAAGAAGACACAGGCATATATCCAGTGTGTACCTACATACATACATTTATCCGCTGTGTACATACATATATTTATATATGTATATGTGTATTCATTTACATATATACTATCTATTTTGTAAGACATACTGTACTTTTATATTACACCGTTGTGTTGTATAGCTTTTTGTTCTATTGGTTATTTTTAATTTGCTACTTCTACATTCTATCCTTTTTGTTGCCATATCAATACAATTTTTCCCACCTGATTAATAAAGGGTTATCTTATCTTATCTTATCTTATCTTATTTTATCTTATCTTATCTTATCTTATCTTATTTTATCTTATCTTATCTTATCTTATCTTATCTTATCTTATCTTATCCTATGAGTAAGTTGCTACTTCTACACAGAAAATAAGTACATGTTTCATTTAAAATGAATTTTGTTCTGTTGATTCATTTTGATTTGAATTTTGACTTTTGAGCTTCAGAATTTTATTTGAGAGTAAAGAAGAACACCAAGTAACAAACTACACATTCTATGATTAAAGATGCTGAATTTACATTGGTTGTATGTCTTAGTACAAGAACTAATACTACACTGTACTATTCTATGCCATTCAACTTTTCCAGCCCCACTTATTTCCTGTAGGTGGCTCATCTGCTTTTTGTTTCTTAACATCTTGTTTAGCTGGATTTATGAACAACAGACCTGTATGTTCTTGGAAAGAATGTTCATGATGTTGAGTTTTATGCACAGTTATAATTTGCTGTGTGTTTACTGCTGAGCAATAGTGTTTGGCATTCAGTTTCACATCATACTGCTTTATAGGATCATTGCATCATATTGGTTCATTCTTTGTTCATCTGCTACAAATACTCACACACACTTCGAGAGCTTGAACAGATGATCATTTTATTCAGGTTTTTGTGATGTGAGTCATATGACTGTATCTTAACCAACTCCAGAGGGGTGCCAAACAACAATATGTGGATAATAGTAGCCTCAAAACTCCCAAACTAAGTTGTATGAATAAGTTGTATGCTCTTCCTCTGCTGGCTATGCTAACATTGCCTCTTTTATTCCCAGGCGTTGTATCTAGCTGGTCTGTGGCTGAGGTGTTATTCTAGTGTAATAGCTTCAATAGGTGCCATAGGTACAACATACCCTTGACCAATTATAAAGACAAACATTGAGAATAATTTATTAGAATAATAGGGGATTATTTGTTTGATTTTATTAACAATTTTGGCCAAATCTCTGGAGAATGAAAGAGAAGGTATGCAATAGAGTAAATGAGCCCATATAATGTTTCATCTTGGAGCAAGACCAAGTTAGCATGATGACTATGGAGGTAGTGAAAGGTTGTTTATGACTGCAATCCACTAAACAGTGTCTAACACACGTCTGTGTCACGGGGTAGTTCTTTTTCAGTTCTTTTTATGCCTGTTCTGTTCTGTTCTGTTTCCTTTGGGTCTCTGTTGGGTTGTTGGGGCTTTTATTTTGGAGTTTGTTCTTGTCTGTGTTTTGGTTCTCATCTGTTCACCTGTTCTGTGTTTTGTTAAAGTGATTTCGTTATCTGATTGGTTTCTGTTCTCGGCTTGGTGTGTATTTAGTTTCTGCTTTGTGTTTGTTTCGGCATGTGTCGATCACTTTAGAGTCACCTGTGTTTATGCATTCCTGTGTTCTGTCAGCCTGTTTTTTGTTGGGTTTACTCCGAGTGGCCAGAGTGCCTATTTTCTTTTTAAACGCACCTAAATGGATCCCTGGCTCCCTGATCGTGCTTGCATGCTTACAGGTAACTCCGAGTCTGGGCCTCGCGGCCCGACTCGTGACAGTCTGCCTACTGCACTAAACAGAATAGATATATTTTTACTTACACAGTGACATTTATTGTTGCATTTGTATCGTTTTTAGATTTAAAAAAATGACATCTTTGGATACTGTAGGCTTTATCCAACTCAGACTTGCATACTGGAAGTGCTCGTTCCACCTCTGCAAAGGAGAAGAAACACTTCAGGCCTCCCTGCATAGTGCAGGCCCACTATTATGTCGCAACAGCCTCAACTTCTGACTCTACATACATTTCTGTTTAATCCCAACTACATCCTCTTTTCCCATAATTATCCCATAATGCAATGGATTTTTTTTTTTCATTTGTAGTTAACTAGGGGTAGCATAAAACTGGTCGAAAACTCTGAAAGCTCCTGAAGTTGTAAAGATGGTTTTAAAAGTAAAGTACAGAAGCAGAATGCTCCTTTCATTACAGTTCTAATGACAAAAATGTTGTTTGCAAGATCAGTTATGTTTTCTGTCAGAAAAAAGGATGGTAACAGAGCAGCATGTTATACTGTGTTCTGCATGTTCGTATTAAAACTGTTTTTTAAAAAAGTGTCGTTTCATGTTTAGAACACACTTGCTCGGTCTAGCCTGACAGTGTACCTCACTTGGGCCACAGGAGTCTCTGAAGAGCAATAAATATTTATAATGGTCAGTTCACTGGGGCATGAGGTCTCTTCAGAGGAGCGCGAGAACAACAACAAGGTCAAACCGAAGCCAGTACTCGACAGCTGACATGGCTGAAACAGTATAACTTAAAATACGAAATAAAATGAACAGTAAACAGATGATGAATGGTTGACACAACTCACAAAAGATGGGTTTTCACAAAAGAAATGGGGGGTGGGGTTTGGATGCTTCTGGTACAAGTGGTTTTAGGCCCACTGGACCTCTGAACTGAGAGATTCATCAAATTAAAACATTCTAGTAAGAGAAAGTTACATACACAGTTCTCAGAATGGCAGGAATTAAAGCACACATTTGGTCAAACACAGCTAGTTTTCTCTTCCTGAGTCTTGTAGAGAGTTTTGCTTATGAGTTAAGATTATTTAAGCCACTTAAATATAAGGTGCCTTAGTGTCTACTGTCAATCTGAATTCTCATGATCATATTAAAAATGTGATAAACCTAATAATGGCAGTTGGATAGACATAAACGGCCGAGAAAACAGATCTAAAAGAGTAACTGTAAGAACATTCTAAGTTTATTATTATTTCTTAAATTATTATTTTCAATACAATATATACAAGTTCAATACAAATACAGTTAATAAGAGGGACGAAACATTTTTGATTCCTCGTGCCCCTAATGCATTTTGCTTGGTTGATATGGACCATCCAGGTTGTCTCATTGCCAAATAGTTTGAACTGACATCCTGTTGGAGAGACCCGGTCAACATCAGTCCTCAGTTTTAGATTTAAATGGAAGTGCAGCAGTCAAAGAGCTTCCAGCTTATCAAGTGAGGGAACAATGTATTCATTCACTAAGAGCTCATCCGGGGGAACAACAACAAACTGGGAAACAGACTCAGCAGCGACAAGAACACGAGATCCAGAGCAGTACAATAATGGCATATAAATCATAACCACATGTACGCATGCAGACTTTGGGATAATGCACAAGTAGTGATTAGTCATAAAACAACAGTACAAGACGGGGAGTGTCCTGAATGCTGGGCTTTATAAACCCTCAAGAAACAGAATTCAAAAGCATATAATAATACTAATACTAATACTAATACTAATAATACTACTACTACTACTACTACTACTACTACTGATAATAATAATAATAATAATAATAATGAAGTGGAGGTCCTTTGGAGGTATGTTGCCTTGAGGCAACCAACAGACAACAGTTCTCTTTCATTTTGACCAAATTGACCATAATGTGCTCCTGGCCACTAATACTGCACAATGATAAACACTGAACTGATCACATACTATAAGTGACACTTCACCTGCTACTGTAATTTGTGCTCATTTTACTGTGGCACAGTTTAGGCAGCATACACATTTAAACAATTTCAAAGTCATTTAGATTAAAAACGAATCCTGCACACCAGCAGATATGAATACTATTATGACTGATGAAAAGTGATACAAATTCACAACCTGCTCCATGCCAGAAGAAAATGCCTCCACCAGGACATGACTGGACCAAGTACAAGCTTTTAAATGATGATTCAAACTACTGCCTTCTTTATTAACTCTTTCATGTTATTACAATATCTCAAATGTAAAGTGAGAACATGGTTTGTTAGCATGGGGCATTTTTCAGTATTGAGTTAATGTGCACACACGCGCACACACACACACACACACACACACACACACACACACACACACACACATACTATAACACTAATAGAGCGGAATAAATACTCCCGATTCAGCTTTAGGGTGGATTCCTATCTTTTACTGCAAGCTTGTC
>JBBIGB010307669.1:0-10998 GCA_037577075.1 Alestopetersius hilgendorfi | reverse complement strand
GAACATTATCAGACAGGTTTAATTGATTTCATGCCAGGCCCAATAAAAAAAGTGTTCCTTTAATTTTTGTGAGCAGTATATATATATATATATTAGTGCTATTAGTGCTATTAGTGTTTTCTGCTTTCCACTTCACCCACAAGCACATCTATCTCGGTTTTCAAATTTCGCTTCTTACTTTTCCCTTCGGTTCCCATGATGCCATGGGAGCTTAAATATGCATGAGGTGATTTGCATTTAACATATATGGTGTAACGAGGGTGTGTAGAGGGCGGAATATGCGGCAAATCCATGTGCGCGCATTCCCAAGTAGAGTGCGATTTATAAAGTGTATATTGCGTGCAAGTGTGCATGCGAAGGTTTTTATAAATCTGACTTTTTCTTTGTGTACGTCATTTTCGGCTTTTGAGCGCACATACACTTTTAGTATGAGTTCTATGGAAAGTTTTATAAATGAGACCCCAGCTCAGAGCCAACCTGCTGATTACACACAGAACCCACTTAAGAACCCTAGCCACCACCACAATTTAGGGCTAACAGCAGTCAGAGAAGCAGCCAGTAGGCTAACCACAGCAGGACCCATAGCTACGGGGGTGTGGAAACCTCCTGCTCTGAACCCTGACTTACTGATCACCTGAGGCCCTAAGCTAGGGCTAACTGTGACTTGAGGCCCTCCAAAAGGGCGGTCTTTGATCTGAGGCCCTAAGCTAGGGCTTCCCATGGACACTACGGGCCCTCTATTAGGGCTTACTATGACTGGAGACCCTCTGCCAGGGCTTGCCATGGGAACTATGGGCCCACTACTAGGGCTTAACATAACTTTAGGCCCTCTAATAGGGCTGACTTGGAACTGCGACCCTGACCTAGGGTTAACTATGAATTGAGGCCCTCTACTGGGGCTTACCAGGGGAACTACGGACCTTAAGCAAGGGCTAACTATGACTTGAGGCCCTTTGCTAAGGCTTACCCTGACTTGAGACCCTATGCCAGTGCTTACTGGGACTTGAGACCCTGTGCTTCCTGCTACTAATCCTTGTGCTGAACATTTCAGTTGGGGAGCTGGCACGGGCGGTTTTAGGCTGTGGCTAGGGACAGGAGACTGACCCATGAGCGGTGTAACGGACCTCACCCTTGCCCTTTCCAAGGCTTCAGTTTCCTCTACACTATCAGCTGCTACCTTTTCTGCTGAATACTTCAGCCTGGGAGCTGGCACAGGGGGCTTGTTCATTGGAGAGGATTCTGGGGGTCTTACCGCTGGCGTCTTCTCTGCACCTAACCCTACCCTGTCCAAGCCTACAGAAAACCCTATGTTATTGGCTACCACCTTCAATGCTGATCTCATCAGCCTGGGAGCTGGCATGGGTGTCTTACGACTTGGAGAGGGAGGCCTTTCTGCTGGCAGCTGCTCCGATTCTACTCCAGCCTGGGCCGAGGCTTCCAAAGCCCCTTTGCTTCCCGCTTCTAACCCTGGAGCTGAAATCTTAAGCCGGGGGGCTTTGGTCTCGGAGCAGGTGTAGGATTGGTGGCTCCAGTCAGACCGCGAAGGAGCATGGCCTCTTCACGATCGGTCCTTCCCTCAGTGTGGTTGTGTGCTCTCACAGCTTCTTCGCAGTCCGTGGCTCCAACCTGAGAGTGGAGACTTGACTCTTCCCGTCTCTTTGGTGAAGCTGGAATAGCAGGAAACGAGGCTTCCACTGAGCCTTTGGATGCGGCTGAAGCAGCGAAGGTACGGGCCATGTTCCATTCTGGCATAGCGAGGCTGGCTAGGGCGTGCAGTGGTGCAGGCTTTTCTGGCCCATACCTCACTCCTGCAGCATTGCTTCACGCCTGAGCTCTCAGCCCGGAGCACTCTAATCTGGAACACCTGTGTGCAATCACCAGGTGCCTCCGAGCTCCTCACCAGCTCAGAGCCAACCTGCTGATTACACACAGTATCCAGTCATGTGGCAAACTCAAAGGCTGTCCTCCACCGGCAGCCACCCTGAACTAAACTAAATTTAACTGAAGGGCTGCCTCTACTGGCAGCCACCCTTAACTAAATTTAAAGGCTGCCTCTAACGGCAGCCACCCACAGACGTCACAGTACTGTTTGATTATGTATCGAGTAATGAAGCCTGTGTACACCAATTGTAATTGTCAACCTCAGCTTTGCTTTCTAATGTGCTAAGTAAATTCAACTGGACTTATTTATGTAGTTTCTGACATTATACCGTTTTGTTTTCTATAAAAAGCAGGCTTTGAGATGACACGTATTTCTCTTGTAGTTATGCAATACAATTGAAGAAAACATTATCATACAATGCCTCATACAATGCTTCTTATCTCCAGTGTAAAACTAAAGAAGAAACCCCAAACATGCCTTTGTAAGTTGTGTTTGCCAAATAAATCAGAAATATAGCAACATCAGCTGTGATGATTTCAGCTGTGACTCAAATGTTATTTCAGGACCTGTTTGCACTGGACATGGAGCCATATCAGTACAGTGGTGTGAACATGACCGGCTTTCGGATCCTGAACACTGAAAGTGCTCAGGTGTCCTCTATTGTGGAGAAATGGTCCATGGAGAGACTGCAGGCACCTCCTAAGCCAGATTCGGGACTGCTAGATGGATTCATGACGGTGAGTGAGTGAGAACATAAATACTGTGTGTGTAGTGCTACTTTATATTATAGGTGTAGCGCCATTAATTGGACTATCAGAACAGCTTTCGAACAGCTGCTTCACTATAAACAAAAAAGAAAAACAAATGTTTACTCACACAGCTGATGTGCACACCTCCGTGTAATATCTGTATTATTCACAATGTCTGTTGAATCCACCCAGAAGTCCATATAATTGTCAGGGTCGAGGGCGCGAGCTCTGATTTACCTCAGCGATTGCAGGAACGGACAGATAGCCAAGATTCCATGCTCGTGAGTTTATTTAAAGAAAACAAAACAGGAACTGAAAATAGACACGCGGGCCTTCAGGAGCATAAACAGGTTACAGACACGAGATACAGGCTGCGAAAGGGAGGTGATGGACACATGAGGGTAAACTAACAGACACAGACTATATATACGGAACTAAATCGCAGGACAGAACTCAAGGCAGGTGAAAACAAAGGACACGTGACACAAGCATAAACAAGAATTCAAAATAAAGATCCGGGTAAAATGTCTAGTTGTCATTCAGCCAGTAGTTAGGTGCCACTTTCTATTTGACTACTTTCTATTTGACTCTATATACAATGTCTCAACAACATATAAGATATTCTCATCTCCCTCATGGTGGTTACAAATAAATGGTATCTCAAACAAAAGAGATCGGAACCTTAAATACATGACCAGCACATATAAAACTCTGTGTCACGCACACCAGTCACATGATACGCATGGGGCATTGGAAATGACACATGTGACTCTGTATATAAACAAGGAAGTGGTAAGCAACTAGTTTTCAGACATTGAGTTCCTCCCCTCCTCAACTCACCTCATCTCCAGCTGGTACTAGCTGGTTCCCTCTCTCTGTTCATATACACAGTGTGTGTGAGGATGTAGGTTCCTGGTGGGAATCTCTACTCTCTGCTGAGAGCATTCTCATGACAAACGGCATGGTTTACGGACTCTCTTGTGCTCCATTTGTGACTGGGATCAACAGTTGACCAGGTTCGTGTCAGAATGTCTGAGCTGTGTGAGACCTCTGTGTTGTGTGAGACCATGGCTTGACAGGCAGCCAAGATTGAGAGAATCAGGAGTTAGCTGCCAATTCACAGGCTCCACAGGCAGTGGTCCAGTCCTCTCTCTCCTCCACCTCTCATGAACCCAAGATAGCATTACTTGAAAAATGGAACCGTGTAGACTGCAAGTACAAGGCCTTTCTCAGTAATATAGTCTCATTTGAGTTTCAGCCTACCCGCTACCGCTCAGACCAGTAGTTAGGCCTGTAGTTAGGAACTTTGACCGCTGCATGCTGTGATTTGTTAACTGAAACCTCTGCACTAATGCGGAACTACAGATATCCTGCCAATATATGCATTTTCATACATTCGTGTGCTAAATTATTATTATGTCATAAATATTAGCATTAATTCAGTCACATTCACATAAAAAATAACTATAAATGTTTTGGGACTGTTCTGAGGGAGATGGTTAAATACCGCTGTACTGAGAGGCAGGAGGTTTGAAAGTAGCCAATCTGAGAACGCTATTTATTTATCCTTGCTGCTAATTGGCAGCTGCCCTTTGACACAATAGCAGTCAAGAATTTCTCCTGTGGAATATCTTGAGTGTTCTCGTGTTTTTCATTTTGTAATTATTATTACTGTAAATGAAATTAATCTATTACTGTATTTTCCTACTTGTACCAGAGATGGGGACTCGAGTCGCACTTAAGTCTCACAAACAAAGACTTGTGACTTGACTTTAGACTTGCCCTCAATGACTTGAGACTTGACTCAGACTTGGGTGCTGTGACTCGTGAGTCATAACTTATAATCAGTGTTCATTTCATGGAATTATTTATTTATATCTCGCACTCTTTCCAATGACCCGAAAACCGTTCACCTCACCCCGGTGTCCCATTACTTTTGTCCGAGGTGAAAGCTTTTCAGCTAATAATGGTTTTCTAGGGGTTGTTGGAAAGGTGACACTGTGAAGTTTCACATTTAGAGTGCGAGATATATTTTCCATATTTAACATTTCTGAGATAATTTAAGGCAAATCTTCCCTGTTGGTGAGGGCATATCACAGCGCGCAGTCCAGCCCCCTGCTAAGAAACAGCCAGTTATAATCACAGGGTGTAGCCAATCTTCTACATGTATAGAGCTCAACATTTACAGCTCAAAAATCCCACATTTAGAGTCACCATTTGTAAACGCTGCCACTCAAAGACTTGAGACTTGACTTGGACTTGAGCACAAAGACTTGAGACTTGACTTGGACTTGATAAAAATGACTTGTAAACATCTCTGGCTGATACTAAAGAAAATGACATTGCATACCAAAGAAAACGCCTGTGCATGAATTACAGTACAGCCTATACAGGGGTAACGTCAGTATTTTACATTCTAGCACTATGGGAGTTCAGTGAAAACAAATATGGGTTTACCTTTATATTTTCTTTCAGGGTAATGTACTAAGCTGAGTTTAAAATGAAATTGAAGTGTTTTGAGAGCATATTTGGTGGCATATTTAGGGTTTACACCCCATGAAACGTGGGGGTTTACTGTATCTATGTGGATGATAAGGAGAAGTTCACGATTTTCTTATTCCCAGTAGGATCAAAAGTTCTCTCAAAATCTCTACCTTGATCTGAATGAATTCTTGCAGGTAGAGAATGAATAATAAACTTTTGCCAACACATGAGCTTTTTGGCTTTTGGTTGGGAAAGCTTAAGCAAACCTCATAAAATGATCAGTAACTAGCACATTGCTGACACCTTTTAAATCTGGTTCCATAGAAAACAAACCATGCAAACAAGATCTGTGGGTCCACTGCTCACAATGTGGTATAATGAAGCCATTCTTTTCCCATTCTTTCTGAGATCACCACCCTTTTGTATCTGAAGATTCGAGATACAATTTTAAAATTTAAACACAATCTTTAAACAAGGAGCACCCTGATTAGTATAAACATGCAAGATATATGCTAAAATTTGAAGTTTAATATCCATTAATGTGCAATGGAATATTAAAGTGCATTGTGCCATACTAGCACAGCAATGTAAAAATTATGTAAGTAATGTAAACAGGAAAGACAGTGTAATATAAGCATTAGTGCAGCAGCATGTATAGTGTAGCAGCGTGTGATGAAATGAAGCAGATATGGTATGAAGGATTACAGTTCTTAAATATGGAAATTACTATGTTATGAATCCCTTGTGGTAGTTATATAATGCTATGGGGGGCAGGGTCATGTTCTGATTAAACTGCTATGAGGGGAGTTGGGGCATGTTCTGGTTCAGGACTTGGATGGCCTGAGGATAGAAGCTTGTCTTGAGGCCCTGATGGTGTGGAAACTTCGGACTGATTGCAGAAGTTAAAACAGTCCGTTACTGGGGTGGGACGAGTCCTTTAATGTCCGCGGAGGCCTTGTCTGGGAAGGAAGAAAGAGATACACTTGCTGAACTGCATTTTCTGGGGATTTATTGAGACCAAAAATACTACAAAAGAAGGTGAGGGTAAACAGGAGAAGAGGACAATGACAGGGGAGAAGGGAAAGTATGCTCGAGAGAAGTCAGAAGGAGAAAGCCCTAACATAAACACAGAAGGAGCTAAGGGGAGGACCAATGGAAAACAAGGAATAACTGAGGTGATTTGGTGCAGGTGTGAGGGGAGATAATGTGGAGATGAGATGAGGAGAGTTGAGATGTAAGAGTAGGGGGAAGTCCTTTGTTCAACAGTGACCCCTGTGCTCACAGGCAGGAACTGGCACAGAACCCCCTTCAAAAGGTGCAACTCCGGGGCGCCAAAGCAGAACTCCCAGCCCCTTAACCAACACAAGGGGGGGGGGGCATGGGAACACCCAGGACACCCATCCACGGCAGAGGAGGTGGAGCAGACATGCTCCTCTGTGCAGTAGTTGAAGCAGATGTCTTGACGGGTGCAGGAGTTCCGGCGACTGGTGCGGAAGCCAGCGCTGGAGTCTGGACTGCCGGTGCTGAGGCCAGCACTGGAGTCGAGGAGGTCGGTGCGGAGGCTGGCACTGGAGTCTGCCCAGCCGGTGCGGAGACCGGCCCTGGAGTCTCGACAGCCGGTGTGGAGACACTCGCGGGACCCCCTGACAAAGAGACGCACGCTGGTTTAACTGGAGCTGCTTCCAAAGCGGTGACCGATCTGGCTGGGCCACTGCTGAAGCGGCGACTGGTCTGGCCTGAGCTGGAATGGGATGTGTAGGGGTGAACTGGGTTAAGCTGGGCTGGGCCAATGTGAGATGAGTGGGGTTGAGAGAAGCTGAACTGGACTGATTTGGTCTGACCTGAGCTGGACTAAGTGGAGCTGGACTGACTGGAGCTGGTTTGAACTGAGCTAGACTGAGCTGAGTTTAACTGTTCTTAGTTGGACTGAGGTGGATTACTGGACTGAGGCAGACTTACAGAGAAAGCTGAGCAGCAGGCTGGGACCCTGGAAAGAGCTGAGCGCCTGAGATGAAGCTCTATGTGGATGCTGAGCTGACTCATACCCTCCAGCGTCACGGGAAGCAGGAAACGGGCAAGCTTGTCTTTCAGTTGGGGAGCCAACATGTCATGGTACGTGGCGCCGCGTCACTCCACAAACCCCGGGCCTCCTGGAACTCCTCCATGTATTCACTCAAGGAGCAAGCCCCTTGTCATATGTAGAGGAGACAAGGGGATGACGACTCACTGGAGGTGCAAAATGATGTGATGATGTGCTGGAGGAGCCGGAGGAGCTGAGCAGAGCATTACAGCTGCTATGGGGGCGCCATCTTGAATTTGCCAAATCCAGCTCGAGGTAGAGATTTGGGCAAAGTCTGCTGTGTCTTGAAGACTCAAGCATTCTGCCATGCGGGGACCTTATCCGGGCAGGAAGGTAGAAACACACTTGCTGGACTGCATTTTCTGGGGATTTATTGAGACTAAAAATACTTCAAAGGAAGGTGAGGGTAAACAGGAGAAGGGGACAACGACCGGAGAGAAGGAAAAGTATGCTCGACAGAAGTCTGAAGGAAAAAGCCTAAATACAGAAGGAGCTAAGGTGAGGACCAATGGAAATCAAGAAATAAGGGTGAAAAGATCCAGGACCCTGGTCAGGCTGAGGAACAGACAACACCACACCCCGCTTCCCAGCATTCTTCTAGCGAACGTCCAGTCTTTGGAAAACAAGCTGGATGAGCTAAGGGCCAGGATGACTTTTCACAGGGACACCAAGAACTGCTTTGTCTTTGTTTTCACAGAAACATGGCTGGACCCCTCCATCCCTGACTCCATTGTCCGTGAGGGACTCTCCATTGACCGCCAGGAAAGAACAATGGACTCGGGAAAAGAGACGTGTGTGTAACGTGTGTGCTATTCCCATACCAGGATGTGATGTTCTGTGTGAGGATGCTCTGAATAGAAAGCTCTGAGGATCACTGAAGAGACCCCGAACTTCCTCAGTTGTGGTACAGATGCTGCCTAGCCTTTTTTGACTGGACCTGAATGTAAGCAGTCCATGTCAGGTCTGAGGAGTTGTGGACATCAATCTATGTGAAGGACGGCACCCTCTCCACTGGAGGTTCGTTGATGAAGAGCGGCTCGTAGTGTTGCTGCTGTCTCCTTCTGAAGTCCACCACCAGCTCTTTGGTCTTGCCGACATTCAGCTGGACATATCTGCTGACATTTTGGTCCAGAAGAAATGGTTTCTTGGCAAATCTATCTCTGTAAGTCATCATGCAGTGACCTTAGCGTGCGTAAAACCAGTAGATTGACCTCTTCTCTAGAAGCTCACTTAAATAGTAAAATAACCCATTTTTTACGGTCAACTTCCCCATCTCTTTTTCAGAGAGAGATCCAGGTTGTCCTTTTCATGTGTGGCTAATAACTTGGTACCAGACATCACAGCACATTTTTCAGAGGTTCTGTAAAGTTCATGTCGTCACAGGTCCAAGCTGTTTTGTAGTATGAGGGGAACACTTTATTAGACAGGAAGTTGTAATGGCAGACTACAGGACAACACATTTAACTACTGTTAATTAAAATATTGAAAAATATTTGGCCTGTGCAAATATAATTTTTATTTTGTCATATTTAGGTGTGTTCTCTATGGAGGGTGGTGCTTAAAATGTTCAAACCTTTTCATTTTTCAAGTGGCCATTTATTTATTGAGAACATTTTCTAAGAAAATTAAATCTGTTAACGGCAGTTAACTGTTAAGTATGTGAATCTATACTTTTAGTATCTGGTTTGATGCCCTTGTGTAGCCCATAACTGTTGATCAGTTCTGCACATCATTTTCCTCACATTGTTTCAGATCCTTTCAAAAACATTTCTACTGGGTCAGGACCATGTCTTGGTCAACTGAAAACATTAGCTTCATTCTTCTTTGACCATTTTTAACAGAACAGCTTATGGATTAGGTGCAGCAAAACAATCTATGATACGACCACCACGGTTTCACACATGGTATAGGGTTCTTATGCGAGAATGCTTTGCTTTCCATTTTTTCCTTGTTCCATTGACTGAAAGAAACTAATTTCACCTTCAGATTAACTGCTGACTCTAAAGATTGGTCATTCACAGATGTGTAATATTTGTGATCATTTTCCTCAATAAATAACGCATGAAATAAAGTATAATGTTTTGTCTCAGTTGTTTAATTGGGTTCTCTATCTATTTTAGGACCTAAAGAACAGTGCTTGAAAGTTTCACAAACTTTCAAGCACTGCTATAGAAGTACAACAAAACATAACGTGTAATCTGATCTGTTACTACTGGGGTGTACATACATGAATGGGTTAAATGCTTCAGCAGAGCTTTAATAAAGTCCAACACAAAGTGTAAACAACTCAAGACTCCAAGACTTCTTGTAACGTCTCTGCTTGTAAGTTTTCTCACAACATAAACTCATTCCAGGCAACTTTGCATACAGTGTCTTTGCTTGCAGCGTCCTGGTCTCTGGTGCAGGGCAGCTTACACGAGACCGACCTCTTCCAGGCCCAGAGCCCACAGACACAGATCCTTCTCCACTCTGTGTGCTTAATCAGCCTCAGTCTGTAAAACACAACCTCAGTTAGTCTTTCTCTGAATGCTGATTCGACTCACGGCATTGCAGAGTCAGGATATGATTCCTCGCTCAGGGTTCTCAGTGTCTCTCGGTCTTTTGTCTCTGCTTTCCCACACAATCTCCCAGCCACCGTCAGGCCTACAGTTCCAGTGTCAACACAAAGCTTCTCCGGATCACCTGGGATTTAAACACACACACCCACGCAATCCACCAATCACACAACGCAGACACTCAAGGTTCGTTAGTACTGGAAACACTCACAGGTGGACTTGTGCTGGAAGATCTGACAGCCCTCGGGTTGCCAGATCCCCCCTCACCACTCACTCACATGCAACATACATACTTACCCTGGTCTCGATCTAAGTCATCCCCTAATACTCGGGCGATGGACTACGCGATCGAGATCGCACGGGTGTAACATGATCAGGCATGTTCAAATATATACATATTTGTGCATTGGTTATTCAATAACACTGAGGGGCTGTATAACATGGACCAAAAATACACATCATTTTGTGACTGAATGGCCTTCTCTCCATAAGGGATCCAGCAATGGAGAGCCATTTCTTGACACAATGTGGATGTACACATTAGCACATGTATACATATGCAAGCAAATATAAATGTGTAGACAAGGACATATTTTCTCAACACCAACACACTGTCCAGCTTAATAATGTACAATCTGGCTGTGTTCACACACACAACATCCAGCCTCTAAAGACAGTTAATTCTGGAGCCAAGGTCTCCACATGATTCTAGCAGTAATGGCCATTTATTCTCTCTGCTGTCTGCTTATTCACACTCTAAAAGGAGTCTGCCAAAACCATGAAGGCTTGTCAGAGAGTGAGAGAGAAAGGGTATCTTCAGTGTACCTTCCTAAGGAGAGTGGGGGATAAGGTGATGTTAGAGCTGGAGAGCATGCCTGCAGTGGTCAGGTTATGGTCTCTTTTTCTAGTTCAGTTAGTGTGCTTTCACAAGCCATTTCCCATAAAGCATACACAGTTCAGAGAGGGAGACATGCTTTGTACTATCTTCTCAGAAGTGCTGGGTATGTTCAGAAATTCGTAACTGTTGGTGGAAAAAACTTCTGAAAGTAGACTTTACACAGCAAAAGGCTTCTAAGGCACATACATGCAAAAAGGATGAATATTGTTCTGTGGAGCCAAATGAGGTGAATGAGGATCTTAGAGATGATGTTAGAACTATCTGTATATATTTATCAGAATCAGAATCGTGTTTATTGGCCAAGTATGTGAGCGAACACATACAAGGAATTTGATTCCAGTAGATGGTGT
>JBBIGB010307628.1:0-11002 GCA_037577075.1 Alestopetersius hilgendorfi | reverse complement strand
TGCGTGCCAGTCACGCCTGGGCCCATCCACCACGCAACAAGGGCGTTCAGGCCTCTCATTTCTGTACCAGCGTGACAGGTGGGGGGGGTGGGGGGCAGTGGTTTTGTCTGCTGGAGCTAAGTTCAAGATCTTATGCACCTTGTTTTGGCTCCTACCTTTAAGAGTTTCATTACAATGTCTTTAAATGCCAGCAGCCAAGCTAACATTACAGATTGGATAAGTGCCTACAAACTCAACAACCCAGCCCCCATCAATCAAGCCACGTTAGCTAGGATTGGTGACTATTCTATTAGTGTGAGTGTTCTAGCTGCGGTTGCCAGGTAATAAATCTCTCTCTGTGGCCAAACAGAAGGTGCCTCATGATCGGGCGTGGCTTTGACCTCCACCGCTTTCTAATATACATTAAAAATGGTAGCGTTAAACAAAGCTCAGAGTTAAATTTACTACTGAAGGAGTGCATTGACTCCAGTGTCACAACATAGGTGATGTATTCTCAGTGGCTGCCCATGTGGCAAGTCAGTTGTATATTTGTGAAGGTTTATAGTTTGGGAACACAGAAGGGACATTATAAGCTATATTGCCTTACATGTTTCATATTGTGGCGATCTGGCACTTTAAGGGTTAACGGTGGGTTCACTGGGGGGTCCATGCTCGGGCCAGGGGTGGTGTGGGGGACGCGTGATCAGCGCGTGGGTGCGGGAGGGGCCACGAGTGCAGCTGGGCTCGTCGCCGTGGCAACTCCTGGGTTTTTGGGTGGACTATAATAAGGGGAGGGGCGGTGCCAGCGGCAGTTCAGGTTGGAGATCAGTTCGGGTTGTAGTTGGAGTTTCAGATTGGACTGGGCTAGAGAGAGGAAGACAGAGAGAGAGTGCAAGCCAGAACGGGGGCAGCAGCATGCTGTGGGGGTTGATGCTGGATGCTGTGCTTGGCGCCTAATAAAAAGGGGTAAAAAGAACTTCTCTGCCTCCGACTGAGTGTGTGTGTGTCGCCTTCCTCCACCGGTTGCCACAATATAATTACTGACAAGACCAATCCTCATATCCAAAATGGTCAACTTATCCAAGGAAAATGATTGTTTATTTGAAAGTAAATGAAAGTAAATTAAATTTTACTCCGAGTAATTTATGCACATGACATGATATTATTTTGATATGACTGTATAAATATGTAACTGTATCTGCTTTTAAAAACTCATTAATATGGCACTTATAAACTTTAAGTACTGTTTTTTTTTTCCACTTTTTCCAAGTATTTAAATTCATTTTAGGTTTATAGGGTACATAAATTATTGTAGGGCTGTAGGATACATAAATAGGTTAGCAACAATCTTGATGTAAAGACTGTAATAGAGGCCTTAATATGTTACTTGGATGACATCTGTATTCCTCATTAATTTTTCTAAGTTTTAAGAACCACAAGGACAATGTTTTTTTGATTCAACCCATTCAATTAGGCTTGTAAAAATATTGCTTCCTGGATGGTTCTTGGCTTGGACGAAGTTCCTGAATTGATATAGACGTTTATGTGGAGCTTTAACTAGGCTCTTTGCACATTCCCATTTCAAAAATAGCTCTTGAAAGAACCACGCAGGTGATCTTTAGTGCACTGGAACTCAATCCAGTCCTCAGGAACCTCCAGGCAATGCAGATAACGTACAGATATGGAGCAAAAATGTGGGCCATCTAAGGGTCCCTCAAGACTGGTTGAAGGGCCTTTTCTTGGCACCCTTAACCATTCAGTTGGTCAGCATTCTTTGAGTACTGACAATTTTCACAACATGCTCAGAAAATCATTCCTTGAGCACGAGAGATGACTGAGCATTGCCCTGTCCTCCAGCGTTCACTTTTGTGTTCAACTCTGCACTTCAGGGAGAGGGGATGGGGTGTCTTAAGTGCTGCTGAAAAAAGGTAAATGTGTTCAGAGGGATAACTTGGTTTCGGCAAACAGACCCTCTCGCTAATGGGAAGACGCCCCATTAGTGGCAGAGCTAGTCACAGTGTTCCTTTGGCTATCCTTTATTTAACAGTGCTGTGGAGCCAAACGCATTACACTCAGGACGGGAAGCTGAGAAAGAAAAATTAAACTGCATGGAAAATTAAACTGCAGAAACTTCCAGCCATCTCAGCGCATGATGCAACTCCAGAGACACTTTTTGAAAAATTGGGCTTTTGGTTTATTTAACAAGGGAAAGGAGTCACCCAAGGCTTTGAGCCTACTGCATCTTAAATTATGGAAAATTAGCAGAGATAGGCATACAGTATCATAACCCAGGGACTACAGGCTTTTCTAAAAGATTACTTCAAAAGTGAAGCCTCGCCAGGTCCACCTTACATAATGACATTTGCCTACATACAGCATTAAAATCTCTTTTTTGAAAACACAGGCTTGTATAATTAGTCCATTTATTATTAACAACTACCTTCAACTTCAACTATCTGAAGAAAATAATGATATTTTAAGTGCCCTGAGGTCCAAGAACACAACGGTCTTATGTTTCTAGGACCCTTTTTACTCAAGACATTATATTTCCAGGGTCTGTGTGTTCCAGGACACTATATTCTAGTGCTGTATAACTAGTGCTGTATATTCCTAGAGCCCTATATTCCTAGGAAACATATCAACAGGCCTGCAGAACAGATGGAGTTACTTAATGAATAAAGCTTAATTGCCAATCAAATGTCATTAGTTTTGACATATTAAGTAACTGATGATCTGGATGTTAAGATATTCTGCTCCTGAAGTTGAACTGGACAGGAGGGTGGTTTGGACACTATACCTATCGTGGTTAACCTGAAATGTCTTGCAGCTGGGGTAAGGGGTCTACCAGGCAAATGTTGCTTTAATGAGCCTTTGTTTCCTGTAAAACACTTTCAATTAGTTTCATCCCAACTCATAAAGCAGAGTTCTGGTCTGTGTTGGTAGACTGCAGCCACGCTTGGGCGACTCTCAAAGGTGCCAATTAACCCCCGGAGGAGCGTAAAAATGCAAAACGCCCTGCCATAGTCGAGGCTCATTTCTTGAGCCAGCTGTTTCATAGAGCAAAAAGAGGACGTTAAGCAGCCATGCATTGACTCAAAGGTTGAATCTGAGGGTGTTAATGGTGGCAGGTGCATTTTATATGTGTTGCAGGACGTTAAAGTGGACAGGATGAAGGATGGAGGAAATGCTGGAGGCTTAATGCTTCCACCGATGCTTCAGAAGCTGTTGGGACAAGCACGTACGACTGTGTGTGGGGAAGACACACTACAGAATGCTAAAGAAGTGTGTGTGTGCATGGATTAACTTTATCACTGATGAGCAAGCTCCTGACATTGTGGAAGATAACTATGTTAATTTCTGTGCAGAACATCAATTAAAAATAATATAATGCATTACTTTTATATTGGTTAAAAATATACATTTTTTAATATAATTTGACCATGCCTTTTATGACTTACAGAAATGTTAGGACGAACTAACTGATAAAAAGGGTCTAAATCAAATGTTTACAAATTCAAATTATATTCTTCAGCAAACTTGCCATTTTGGAGATACGAGGTTTAAAAAACATGAAAAAAAATTTCAAATGCATTTTGGGAATGGATTGGATACAGCACTTTTGATAAATGCTATGCAATTAACCATTACATCCAATAACAATTTGTTACTTTTTAAGAAGGGGTGCGGTCGTACGGCTGCACAACATGCAAAAAATAGTAGTATTAAAATGATAATGCTATATTGCAATAGCAATGCTTCTGAAATGGCCTACATCATTATTGTTCAGGAATAAAAAAAAAAACTCAAAGTCTTTAAATATTCACTTCAACTTGCTGTTTTCAATTTCTTTTCAAAGTTTTTGTAATGTCACAGTGGCAACACATTTACATAAAGCTTCTTATTCGGCCTACAGTATTGAAGCCCTGGTGACTGGTGTCAAGTGAAGTCGAGTTTGTTTATTGTCATTTCAGCCATATACACAATGCACAGTGAAATGAAACAACATTCTTCCACAACCATGGTACAACACAAGAACAAAAACAGAAATGCCACATAAGTGTGACAAAATACAAAGATTGCAAAGATAGCAGGAGAGAGAGTGCAAGATAAATACTAGTAACAAAACAACAGGACAATGTAGCGTTTAGTGCAGTTGATATTTGAATTATTACAATATCATAACATATACTGTATTCTAGCAGTGGAGTCATCAGGTGTACAGAAATGCAGAATAGGGGTAGTCAGCAATCTATAATAATTGTGCAAATGATGGCAAATGAATAGTATTTACAGTGGCAGACAGATTTTTGTCTTTCACGTCTAATGAGTGTTGTGTGTTCTGGGAATCAGCATAACAGACATGTGATCAGAATAGCCAAGGAAGCGGTGGGGCTCAGCGCGGTATGCTCCAGTGATGTTAGTGTAATTGCAGTCCAGCCCACCGTGTTTAGGGAACTTAAGGAGAACTGACTTGAGGTTTGCATGGTTGACATCCCCGGCATTAACAAACATCCCATCCTGGTGTGAGTTTTGGAGCTCACTGATGGCTTCCATAGTCTGGCCAGCACCCTGCTAGCATTAGCGATAGGTGGGATGTACTTCGCGACCATAAGCATGATGGGGAATTCCTGCAGTAAATAAAATGGTCTACGTCTAGCAGTCACCAACTCCAGCATCATACTTCCTTACTAGGGGACCGCATACAGAGAGGAGGTGCAATGGCCAACAAATTGACAATGTGGACAAAATAAATGTCATCATTATTGACATTAACGCGATCACTCACCACTGAACATCAACGACTCCCCAGTGGTGATCGTCTAGAGCACCAAGGTCCTTGATGTTCACATCAATGAGAATCTCACATGGACCCTTAGCATCAGCTCAATTACCAAAAAGACTCAGAAGCATCTAAACTTCCTGCGGAGACTGAGGTGAGTGCACCTTTACAGAGAGCATTCTCTGTAGTTGCATCCTGGCGTTGTACGGAAAATGTGCCATATAAGATCGAAGGACCCTATAGAGGACAGTAAGAATTGCTGAAAAGATCATCAGGGCCTCTCTCCCTTCTGTTGGGGACAATTTACAACACACTGCATCTGCCAGCATTGTGGATGACCCCACACGCCCTCTTTTCCCTCCTACCATCTGGCAGGTTTCGCAGCATCCGGGCCTTCACTACCAAGATGGGGAGCAGTTTCTTCCCCCAGGCTATCAGACTCTTAAATCAGAACTCAACAACTCACACACACACACACACACACACACACACACACACACACACACACTCTGAACTGAACTGCATCGCTTTTCCCAATCATACTGCATATGCACTCTAAACTGATCTGCCATTGTAAATACCCTGTATTTATTTTAGACTGTACATTTTTCTAATTATGTTCCTGCTACTCACTTTTTTTGATGAATTGTTTATTGCTGTCTACCTCAATATATGCATTCCTTTGCATTTTTTGCACACTTAGTGACATTCATAATGTCATATGTCATAATAATGTAATTAGTACTGTTAATATAATGTAATTAGTCACACGCATTAGTACTGTTACTGCTCCTGCTGATTGCACTGTACTGACTCTTCTGTAAATTACTGTAGTGCTGCTCTAGAGGCTTTTTCCACTCTCTCGTTAGTCTTGTCCTACCTGCACTTGTGTAGTTGTGTGTGCTATTCTGTTTTTGTTCTTTGTGGTGTTGTCGAGGAACTTTGTTTTATTTCAATATGTGTACTGTGTATATGGTTAAAATGATAAACGCCTACTTGACTTGACTTGACTGCAGTAGGATACAAAAGTCTGAGACCACATTAAAAATCTTGGATGTTTTTCATTTAAACCTAAAAAATGTAAACTTAGAAAAAAGTCCATTGGAAATGAATATAATTTTTAGGTAATGTGACGTCCACTGAGAGGCCGCTAGAGGCTGCAATGATATTATTAGGATTTTCATTTATGGGACTCTTATTTTGAATTATGTGGATGTTTTGTGTCATTGGTCGCTGTCAGCTGTCCTGTGTTTTGTTAAGTGATTATGTTAAGTGATTGTGTGTTATGATTGGTTCTTGTTTTAAGTGTGGTTAGTAGTTCATGTATTCAGTTGCTGGTTATCCCTTACATCTACCCCCACGCTAGCGAACCCTTATGTGTCTTTGTTGTGCTTTGAGTTTACAGGTCCTCATGCCTATTTACATTTTGTTATGTAGAGTCTGTGTCCCTTTCTAATGCAATTTCATCAGGCAACCTGCACCTCTGTGCCCCTCTTCACTGCCCGAGCCACAGCCGTGACGGGTAACATTCTAATTTTATTCAAACTGGCATTATGTTGATTGCAAGTAAAAGACACACATCCTGAATACCACATAATTCTGAAATATAAATAATTAGAATCTTCTACACTTTGTTATGCTGATAATAGACAAAACCGAGGAATCAGCAGTTTTATTAGCAGACTCAAGAATTTGGACCCTGCTGAACAGTGATGAGTAGAGGCTGTAAGTTAACTGTCTTACCGAAGTCTCATCAATGCACCAGTAATTTAATGGCACCAATAATATTTATTTACTAAACTCAGTATGTCATCTATAGCCTAGTAAGGTGGAACTGGCTCAGCTTCACTGATGCTCAAAAGATCATAATTTGGAAGATAAAGACTCATATTTGAGAATAACTGGTGTAAGTACGACAATAAGAATAAAATAAAAATATGACGTAATAAACAGAAAACAAAACCACATATATTTGGAATGGTGGGCAGCCCTGAAACAGAATTTCTATTCTTTACATCTGTTGCTGTTGTTTATTTACATATTTCACAGATGAAAACTAGCAATCACATCTGTAAATACGCTACAATTTTAGCATATTTTAAAAAGGTTTAACACATCACCTTTTTCAGACCCTTAAATGTTTATATCAGTCAGGAATTTGAGGAATTAAAGCAAGAGTAAGCAAGAGTTTACTTAAGGACCATCAGGAATCTTTTGATCAGGCTTTAAAATAGAAGCTGGCCATGAACCCAAATAGCCATGATGCCGCATCAAACGGCACACAAATCAGGCTGGAGGACGGCCGCTGCAACGGATTAACCTCAGCTGAGGGCAGCGTCCATGAGCAGTGGAGCCAGAAGTGTTTTGATGAAGCAGCGCAGTGTAGTTTTGACAGCACTGATATGAAAACACGGAGCGACCTTCGTTTAACCCTCAAACGAATTGCTGCTGAATTGTATGCATGATTCAGCCCTAACAGTGCTTCAGAGGACCAAACAAATGCATAAGGAAATGCATCAAAGATCCATCATGGAACATTTGTTGACATATGGCCAAAATTTTTAATTTCTTATGCATTTACAGTGCCATGAATATGTATTTGTTGCAATATTTTCACACTAAAGGGTTTCAGATCCTTTAGCATCACCTGTATTACAAGTAGTTGCCCTTGAGATCATTAACCAGTTGTAACTCTTTTAGCAGCAACCATACGGTCCTTTGTGGAGATCAGTCTTTGACTGCATTGTGGAGGTGCAGACCAACACTGGAAGGCTTCTGAGGGCAACCTGTTGGTCCTGCCACAGTATCTCTATCACCCCCAATCACACACAGTTTTGGCTAGCATGTGCATATGTTCGCTAACAACAAAACTGGTGGTTAATGTTCTCCTCCAAGTGTGTTGAAAGTCAATAACGTTGCTTTGGCAGCAGTTTGAGATGTGGTCACATGCGTGGGAGGAAGCAGCTGCCTGCCTTCAACCTCTCAGGTGTTGGTGGTATCATGACAAGTTATCCAAGCCCAAAAGCTGCAAAGCACGCCCACATTATTGCACTACCATCACCACGTTTTATAGGTGATATTGTGGAATGCTGAGTTACTTTACGGCAGATGCAATGGTGTCCTTAATGTATTCCACTACCCCATTTCAACTCAAAAAGCCACAGTATATTATTCCAAAAGGCTTGATGGTCATCACAGTGGTTTTCCCAAATATTGGCTTTATACCAAATATAAAACCAGTCTCTTAATGCTGACCTTATCTGTGGGAACCCTTTCCAGACTGTACTACTGATATATCACCATTCTTCTCTATCTAGCAGTGTGTTCACAAACACATATCAACACAGATGCATTTAGTCACAGTCAGATCCGCACACATTCACACTTATTTACTCCCTCCTTTTCTTCTCCACTCATCAGCCTTGCTATTTTCTTCCTCCCTCTGTAAAAATATCCAACGTGAGAAATCACTGAAAGCTGATAATTGACCTGGAGGAGAGCAATTACTGCTGACGTGTCATTAATGTTTTAATAAACCAACATTGCTTTACAGCACTTTCTCCCGCCTCCAGTGCCCACCATGCAATAGAAAGCAATTAAAGCCATAGCAGTGCCTGCGCATATGTGTGTGGGGTGGCTATAGCCTGTAAAACTGTACATTTAATGAACAGGGAGTCACGGGACCAGCTCCTGAATTAGACGGAGGAGCTGAAGATATCTGCTATCATTTTAATACCCAACAAAACCCCAACAAACACGACGCACTGGGGCTGTATGAAGATAAACAGTGTGTGCAATAGGCCCTATTGTTTATGAAAGCATGATAAACAGCTCTAATAATTAATCCAGCTGCTCTAGAGGGAAGCCTGGTTGGTAACAGGAGGCGCTCTAGATAACCCTCTAATCGCTGATCGTTCCAACAGACACCAAACGAATCCCTAATGAGGACGGAAGCTCTACTTTTCACCTATAGGGACGTGATAAGTGATCGTCAACCCCACAAGCGATGGTTAAAGCATCATTTATGGAATCACAGTGTTTTTGCTGCACATTGTGGTTTTAAGGAATGCTCTGATTTGAAATTTTTTTCATTTTATTTTATTGTTTTGTTTTTTTTTAGCACACGGTTCATTTTAGGTGATTTTACATACAAAGCCAATCAACTAATTATTTTATGCCCAAATGATGAATTAATAGTTTAGATCAGTATAACTGAGCTACAATTAACCATGGTATATTCTTGCGCAAATCAGTTGATTTCAGTACTTATCATATGACGTCATAGGCATAACTGCTCTATAGTTCAAGGGTCAATGGACCCTGAGGCAAGGGGCCACAGCTATCTGGTGCAAATGTATTCAACTAAAGCAGCGGCAATTTATTTCCAGCATTTTCCAAATATCAACATACTACAATGTTAGTGTTATAAATGAATACTTCAAACTATCCAAGATACCTTAAGAAAATACAAAAAAGGCAAGCAAATTAAGCTATCCAGGGTAAAAGTGCCTGCATAGTTCACGCAAACCTGCATTATAAAGAGAGATTTGTAGTAAAATCAGAGACTAATACCTTCTTTGACGAGATTACTATCACAGTTCTGTCTATTACCAGGTTGTTATACTGGCTTTCTACTTCCATTTATGTGAGGCCCTCACAGTAGCCTGAGGTTGCTGGACAGGGTCAGGTCTACACCACCAAGCACCCATGCAGGACACGTGTGCCTCAAACAGCCCCCCACCCCAAAAAAACCCTAATTTTATCATGATGACCACCTGCTGTTTCTGCAAAGCACCCAACGTGACTATGTGGGCCTCCGGACTGAATCAAGTGTTTAACAAAATGCTCCACAGGGTGCATTACCATTTGGGACATGGAGGAATGTCAGTGCCCATAAATGTCAAATCTTTCAGAGAGCGAGGAGAGTGGGAGAAAAAAAATATGTGCTGATCCCCCACCAGCCCCCCCTTTTCCATTCAACCGTCCTCATTAACATCTGAATGGCAAAGGCTAATCCCCGAACTGCCCCCAGAAGTTTGATATATAGACTCCCAAACTGCAGTCATGGACTGTGTGAGTCCGGTGCTTAGGCATACGTCGGAGCAAGCAAATCAAGGCTATAAAACAGGCCCAGATCAATGGGGCCTTCAGAAGGATCCAGCTTCTAAAGGAGCATACCTCAGCAACCTGGCATTTGTCCATGGCAATAGTGGGTGGAGGTCTCTCTGGAGAAGAATGATGTTCACTGACATGTCAGGTGGATGAGCTACAGATCAGCCTATGCACACACTGGCTTCCAGTGATTAAACACCACACTGGCTAGAACTTGTGAAAAGCCTCTTATGAAACAGCTAGATGAGCCACGGACACACGCCCTTCAATGAGGCCCGTGGAGCGACTGCAGCCGATTAGCAGAGATGACATAACGTTTGGAACCCGAATGCCAGGCTCCTTGCCATCCTGGCAGCCATTTAATTAGGATCTTTCTCAGTCTTTGTGCATTTGTAGATGTGGTGAAGGGATTAAGGTGCTAACAAAGGCTTTCTCACTGTGTTTCAGTGAGCTGAAGGCAGGAGAAAGACTTGTGGGACTTCAGGGCTAATTGTGTAAATCACATTGGAGTCTATGTGAAGCTGAGGTAGACGGTTAAAGTGATTTTCTTCTGCTTTCTTGAAAGAAAGGAGATGAACATTCTTACAAACCAAGATGTCAAAAGGAGTTACTTGCATGATGCCATGGAAGAACCACTTTGGTTCTCTAAAGAAATTCCCAAATTGTGCTTGGGAAACCTTTATTTTTTGCAAAAAAGCTGCATGACAGTTAAAAACCAAGCAAAGGTCCTTGAAAGGTCCACTGGACTGGCAAATAACTTTCACTTTAATCTAAAGGTTTGAGGCTTTTAAATGTTTCTAACTTGCGAACATACCTTTACTATCCACAGTAATTTAGATTGTGCAATTCCTAAAGGCATTCCTGAAGAACACTTACTCTACATTTTCCACTGTTTAATTTTCCCCAAGGTCCACTTTTGTCTGTTTATTATTAAAGTGTTACCTTCAGACCAACACCTCGCTGACCTGGACTAGGATGCTGTGTGTATCAGTGGGCTCGAGTGTGAGTAGCCAGTCATTTTTCAACTCCTCTATCCTCCACTTTCACTGCTTCGCTCAGAGACACACACACACACACACACACACACACACACACACACACACACACACACACACACACACACACACACAC
>JBBIGB010307620.1:0-11003 GCA_037577075.1 Alestopetersius hilgendorfi | reverse complement strand
CGGTGTCGACCAGAGGAGGACGGGTTACTGAGCCTTGGTTCCTCCCGAGGTTTCTTCCTCCAGCTCCACCTCCAAATGTAGATCTTTAGACTGTAACCAGCTTTGCATCTCCCTCCCTGTTCTGTCATTGTTTTAATTGGCCCTGTGTAAAAATGACACTGTCTGCGGTTGCGTCTAAATATTGCCTGCATTTTAGTCCAATCTCTGCCATAGTTAAAAAAAAAAATCTCACTATCATATAAAGCACCATTGATGGTAAATGAAATTTCAGGGTGGCCCATCTGATGTCAGGGCCTCTGTGACACCACTTTGGTTATGCCACCACCTCAAACTGCACAGCTCTTTATTCTGCTACTTCACATCTGTAGGTTTGTCTTTTTTACATAAATATTTCATGTTCCAATGCTGCCACCTTCTGGTGAAAAATGGTAGTATGTACAGCATTTGGGAAGTTCTCGACATATTGATATTACGATTTGAAGATCCTATGATTACTCGTTGTCACATACATTCCAATTCTACCAAATATAGGAATGCACATGATAAATACAAACAACTGAAGCAATTACAGGACTATTCACCAGTCCTCTGCCACTGGTCCAGCACGTACAACAGACTTGCAATGTATCTCATGGTCTGGGTTTTCTTCCTCACAGAGAAACTACTAACCATGGACCTGCTTATATTTGCCTTTCTCTGGAAAACACTTTCAGTTGCACAGAAATAAGCCCCTCATTACAGCCTTGGTATACCTTGTAATGTTCTAATGCAAATCCCTGTTTGTGTGCACTAGGATTTAGAAGTAATGGGTGGAGGTAACTCAATGGGTAGGATACTTGCCTCCGGATCAAGAGGTTGTGGGTTCGAATCCTACCTTCAGCAAAACCACCACTGGGTCGAGCAAGACCCTTAACCCCAAGTTGCTCCAGGGAGAGGCTGCCCCCTGTAGGTAGGTAATGGAAGTCGCTTTGGATAAAAGCGTCTGATAAATGCCGTAAATGTAAATGTAATCATCACTGAGCAAGCCGGAGCTTCCCTCTAAAGTTCGATGATGCTGACATTTGGTGACTGGAGCGTTTTCATGCTGGAGTTCATGTAAACATTCTCTGTGCCACCAAACCCACTGTGTCCACATAGTGGGAAGTGTCCAAAATGTATTGCTATGCTTAAGCATTGACTGTATACAGTACACTCTTTTGACCTCTTTGACCTCGGTTCAAGTGATTTGTGCCAAAGGGCCTGGGGTAAGGTGTGCCACTGGCACAACTCACCCATACTTATATTTTAAATGTTATTTTATTATAATTGTACATTGGATTCTTACATTTTATCACTTAAACTATGTGACATTGTTCATTTTAGACCAAAAATAGAGTTATAAAAAGAAGACAGGCAGGGCTTTCACTCTTCTAGATGACATGGACAGAGCAGTAAAGGGGAAGTGCATTCGTCAGGTGGTGAGGCAGATGAACATTAAGAAAACTGGGTACTTATTTAGAGCATATAGCTTTTTATAGCAATTTATGTAAATCTGAATGTAAACTGCAATGGCTCAATAAGGGACAAATTAAGAAATATGCTAATAATGCAAAGAAACTTCGAATCTTTTCTACCACGTGATTGGTTTGTGCCCTTTAAAGCACGCCACCATTTGTCATGCCATGCTCCTGAAGCAACTTCTCTTGGTGGAGCTGCTGCCTTTAATAGGCACAACGTGGGGAGTTCTTGGCCTTTGATGTTGTAAAATAACTTTGAATAAACCTTAAATAAGCAATTTTGTATTGAATTTGTCTAGCTTTTATATAGAATTACAGTTTCATAGATCAAAATATGCTATTTTACTTCAATAATCAATGGCACAATTCACACAACTCACCCCACTCTCCCCTACAGGTCTTAAATCCGTCTCCCTTCTTAATGTGGTGTGTTGTATGTTGCACCTATGGTCCAGGAGGACGATATTTCGTCCCACTGTGTGCCTACAGTATATGGCTTTGAGCTCTTCTTGATTTTGCCCCCCTGCTGTCCCACTTAAGGCTGTGTTCTATTCTCAGAGACCAGTGTCTGGTTTAGGATGCGGCCAAACAGTTTCGACGCGTTCGATCCTTTCCTTGCGTCATAATCTCCTCCCAACCTGTCCACCAATGAGAGCGCTGACCACGCCCCCCTCCCAGGGATCCTCCTTCTAACCCCGCCCATACTGCTACCCGAGGTTCCCGCGAATTTTGTGTCGTTAGCGTCTCAGTCCAGGAAACACGAGCTCCCTTTTTTTTTTTTTTTTAAAAAGATTTTTCTGTACTGCATATTTTTGGTGTTCTGTACATATTTACATTTGGAGAACCACATTTTTATGACTAAAGCCTGTTAGTCTGTGTAACAGCACTGAAATGAAAGGACCCACAGTAAGTATGTGTATCTGGACTCGACTGTTCAAGAAAAAAATGGTTTCAGCTCTTATTTACTTCTCATTAATCCACACAGAGTTGGTGTGGTGGTAGAGGGATTGTGGGAGCCAGAATGAAGCCAGCTCTGTGCCTGTAGCTGGTGTTCGGGAGCTTCCACAATGCATCTCTGGTCCTGTGCTGCTTTTCCTGAGGAATCGGACTGCTCTCCTGGCTGAGGTAGTAGTTTGTGCTTTTTGTGTAGTTTTCCGTATTTTTATGGCATGTACAGTTACTTTTACATTACATTCTTTTGTTATTAAAAGCCTGTCAGCCTGGATAGGAATACTGAAACGAAGGGACTCATTGTAAGGAGGATGATTTTCTGTGTACTTTGACTGTTCAACCGTCTTTACTTACGATTTGTATAGAGCCTTAGTGTGGGTGGGATGGTGGAAGCCAAAAAAGCCAGCCTGCAGCTGCTCTGTGCCTGCAGCTGGTGATCGGGAGGCTCCACAGTGCAGCAACTGCATGTTACTGGTTCTATGCTGCTTTTCCAAAGCAACCTGACTGCACCATGTCCTGGCTGAGGTAGTAGTTTGTGCTGTTTGTCGGGTCGACACTCTGCCCGCTATGGAGATGACTGCGCAAACCACTGCCTTGCTAGATCTGGTGATGCACCACCCATATGGAGAACGTGGGAGATGGCTGGAGACTGGACAAAAACCTGAGGACTGGAGTGCTCTGTTTTGGAACTGAATCTGTTTTTGGCTGTACGATACCATCCAAGCTGCATTAAAAAGTCTTAACCAAATGTGTTCTGTATTGAATCCTGTATATATTGTGTTTCAGAGGGATTCAGTCCAGTCATCGTTATGATCCACCTCCAGGCAAACCTGGAGGGGCTAGGTTATGAAGGGCTGTAGGGTGGAGATGAAAAGTGAGCATGGCCAGAAATTGAATTGGACTGGCCACACAGCCTTGATGTCTGGACTGAAAGCTTCTTCTGTACTTGTGCTTCAAAATAATGAATGCAGATTCATGTGTGCACATAGGTAGGAGTAAACAATGAATGAATGGATGGACTGGCCAGTACCAGATCCTGTAAATGTTGTAGTGGTGTAGCAAATTTTCATACAATATTGGGGGAAAAAATGTAAAACTCTAACCTGTCCTGATGGTTTTTCTTTTGTGAAAACAATGGAAATTTGAAACGGCTAGTTTTTGTTTTTTTCTTACTGAGCTTGCAGGACATTGATATTTCCGTTTGATGTGTAAGTTTATATGAGTTTTTTGTATTTATAGCTTTATAGGTCAGTTGCACTGGTCACTTTGCAGACTAATTTAGAAAAAAGCCAAACTGTGTGTGGTGAAATCAAGGCTATTTTTATTCTGATTTTTTTGATTCTGTGATTAAATTGTGATCACAGAATCAAACACGTTAACTGGAAATTGTGTTTTATTTTACACCCCTATAAAATATTTTTAAAGGTTTAGGTAGGAAGTGTTATATCTGACAGGAGTCTTAAGTCTAATAGGTTTAGGGGGAAAAGCAATTGCAATGATGGGGGTGTTAAGTAAACAGTAGTAGCCTACGCTCTTCAAAAGGCTATGCATCATCAGCGTGGGCAGCAGCAGAAATGGAAAGTGTTAAACTACCTCCAGGCTCACAAGGAAGAGTAGCCCACAGTAAAATCTATTGGAAATTGGTGTCTCCCAAAATATGCTCTTTAAGCCTCACTGCTCTTAAGTGCCTTACTGAGTAATAGGATAAAAAGAAAGATTGAGTTTAAGATGATGGGCACATCACAACTTCACAGCGATGATAGAAATGGTTTACATCCTGACCAGATGGCTCCTGATCACCATCGAATTCAGTGTCTCCGTAGCAACACTCAGAAGTATCCCGCCTCTGATGGCATGCAGTGAATTTTCCACAAGCAAATGGGCAAGCCCTCAAAGAATCAAGAGTATGGCATCTGATGAAGTCAAGGCAGTAATACGAAAAATACAGTATTTCTAAGAAATGTATGAAGAAAAGTAATAACCCCCATAGCACCAACCTAAGCTTTCCAGAGAAAAAATGCTCCAAGTAAGGTTTCCAGCAACATTTTTCTCTGGCTTGTCCATGTTTGATCCATTTCAGATGCAAAGGAAGTTAATATAGTTAATAGGCAGTTGATATATCCATACATGCATAGGCATTTACACACACACACACACACACACATATAATCCTGGTCTTCATAAATGTTCTGTTTTTATTTTTTGGAAAAACAACACGAGGTAAACATTTTCCCAGGTCATTGCACATAAAATACTTAACATTAAAAATAATTTTTTTTAACTTCATTTACTTTACAAAATGTACATGTCACATTCACAAGGGAGAATCAAGTGTCACAATTGTCCAAAATTATAGATTTCTATCTACTGATCTGATACATACAGTAAATAAATACCCATCCCATTCCCTTTAGAGAAAAATAGTCCAATGGTTTTGCAGGACAGAAGGAAGGAGATTAAAGCAAAGCAGAAAAATCAGGTGGGGGCAAATGCTGGCTGGTAAGTAAACAACATTTATACAATAAACTTCTTGATATATTATTCCAGTGGTTTCCAAAGGGGGGTTAAGAGTGTGTCCCAAATAATTTTGCAATACCAACATATGACACTTAATGACGATGCATATAAAAGACTGTTAGCATGCACCGATTTCCCCACAGAGTCTTATGTAAAAAAAAAAAACTACTCCTATTGTGGGTCATGATTTGTCATTAGTGTTTCATCATTGAAAATCTCATTTAATCTAGGTCTATCTGGCTCTGGGAGTTTAAAACTAGTTTAAATGCAATAACATCATCCACATTTTGCGTTTATACTTTTTACTTTGTAAAACCCCTGAGTTCAGTTTCTCATGTTTACCGAGTTAAATTTTTATCTTTTTGCATGGTTGGTTTGGTGTGGCACAGTTAGCTTTCTGACAAATTAACACACAATTTCTCATCCAACCATTCAAACATTCCTTTTCTCCCTCTCAACAGAAGAAAACATCCTTAAAACAAAAAAAAAAATCACACGTACTTCAAAAAATGAAGCAAGAACAGGACAGAGCAATTAACCTACAGATACACTCCAGCCTGCGGAATTCATCCCAAGATGACTCAAGTGCATGTAAAACTACCAGTGGTTTCCATGGAAACCCTATAATTTTCCTTATAAAACAAAAGTCCAACCTTGCGTTAGTGTACATGGATTAACGGTTATTCTCTCAAAGTACCTCAAATACTACACTTTTAGCACATAAAGGCATTTTGTGTGATGAAATGTACTGCTCTCATGCAGCCTTGTGCCTTCAGTTCTGCACTCTCAAAAATAAAGGTCCTGAGATCGTTCTCAGCTTGCAAATATTGTTCTAGGGAACTTTAACTTTATGTGGAGGTTATTTAAACAGACATTTCTCACTCTCATGACATTTCTAGTTAAAATGGTTCTTTAAAGGGAACATATTATGGAAAACTTTAATTATAATAGGTCTATGGGCTACACAAAGCTGTTCATGAAATTCTTTACACAAAATCACTCACACATAAAGAGACCTCACCAGCTTTATTGTTCAGTTTCAGGCCTTTTCAAAGTGAGCCGTTCGGACTGCGAGCCCATTGTGACGTAATACTGGGCCAATTTGCATACAACTGTCTCATCTGCCGAGACCCCACCCACTAGATTAGTTGACGATCCACCATTTTGTCTGCTAGTTTTACGAGCACAGATAAGCCGAGCGCTGTGGCTACAGGCAAAGACAAGTCACACATGAATTGTGTTGTTACTGCAAAGAACAAAACACATCCTACAATTTCTCATAGACAAAGAAAACCAAAGGACTGCGTGGCTCCAATCCATTTTCGATGGCCATGTGCCAGCATTGAAGGTGGAACACAAAAAATTAGAATAAAGAGCTGTGATGAATGAGCTTCAGCGCCGTGGAGGATCTGTACCTACAGTCTGTAACAAGTCAGCAGATGAGGGAGATGTAAGTACTTTCAAATAATGACTTTTGTGTTTTATCGCAGTTAAGTATGAACCAGCTTGTTCGTTTCGTAAGCATGGGATAGGTGGGGCGTGGCCAACAGCAGCTTATTTGCAGTCACAGAGCCCTTAAACGGCTAGTTTTGACAGGGACTGAAACTGACAAGAATTGGTGAAATCTCTTTATGTGAGAGTGATTTTGACCAAAGAACCTCGTGAACATGCTTTGTGTAGCCCATAGACCTATTATAATTAAATTAGTTGTGCATAATATGTCCTCTTTAAGGAAATCATTCACAAAAATGTTTAATGAACCGAAAGTTCTTCTATGGCACCTGTCCAAAGAACCCTTTATGTCTGTTTACATGTGCAGCGAGCCTGGCAGCTAAAGCACACTTCCAGTTTAACAGGGCCTACAAGAGGAGCATTAGAGCTGTGTTTTGGATCCATCTCTAATCTGATTGAGGGGATTGGCTGGATCAGAGTGGGAGAAAGGGCCAAATGCTCCGACAGTTTACACGATACTGAAGGAACGTCCGGCTGATGAGCAAAACATGAATAAAACCCAGATAATACATTTACTGCAAATTCTAGGCTTGTACGCTGGCAGTAAACCTACTGCATATTTTACAAATGTGTAAATTACTTCCATTCATATAGTAATAGAAAATTGTCTTGCTAAGGACACACTACAGCATGCACTGAATGGCACATAGGAGAGTGACAGTGGTCTACAGTTTTTGTAACGTATCTACTACATCCTCTAATCCAGTCTCATTGAGAGATCTTTTTTTGGTCTTGATTTAACAAATAAAGAAAGAAAAGAGCCCTGGGGAGGGTGAGGCGTTGGGGTGGATAGGGGTGGTGTTTTACAAAGCAAGATTTCTTAATAAAAAATAAAGTGTGATAACCTAAACCTCAAGTGAGGAACATCCCCTACCTGTCCTCCTATTGGGCAGGCTTGACTTTTTGCTTATATACTTAACCAAGAAACCCTGCTTTGTGAAATACCCGTCTGGTTAGATTGACAACAAACCAAAAATAATTAACATTCTAAAGTGTCATGGTGCTAAATAGGAACCACAATTTATACATGTACAGTACTGTGCAAATGTCTTAGTCACCTGAAATAATTATATTTGAAAGCTGTTTAGCTGGGGAGCATGTGATCCAATACTAGTACACTTGAGTGATGAACCCTAATATTACAATTAATACATTTCACATTAATACAGTGAACAGTGATTTTATGTATGTCAATGTCTTTGCTTGCCCATTATCAGGCCTCTCCTCATGGAAGCCTTGTTACTTGTAGTTCTTTAACTTCATTACATTAAATCAGGTGCTGCTGATAAAACTGGAAGCACTGAGGAGAAATCTGGAACAAAACAGCTTCTTTTAAATGGTGTTTTCTTACTTCTGAGATCCGCAGCTTTAAACAAGTTGCATAGGGGCATTAGGTGAGTTGCATAAGACTTTTGCACAAAACTGGTATGTGTATATACATATTTATTTAGTTTTTATTTAGTTCTAAAATACTCTATTCCTTTAGAAATACACTAAGTGCATTATTCAGCTTTGGACATGGAAACAAACAATGGAGATTAAAAAACAATTAAAAAGGAATAAAAAGGTAATGTTTGGGGTAGGATTGCCTTCATTTTGCCAAAGAGCAGGTCTTCATGTTGTGTAACAAAGGAAATGAATTAGATAAAAAACATAATTTCAAGATCATGCAGTGGCACGTGCCCGGGATTAGTCTGACCATGGTCTCCGGTGAGTTACATAAGTACCATACAGACACTTTTGTTCTCTCATGCTAGTATAAAGAACACTGTACACTGTACATCACAGGGAGTGGAGAGAAGACTCTGCTCCTTACTGCACTGCACTAAGAGGAACACAACAGTACAGGTTTTGGGTCTGTGCTATGAGTGTTTGTGTGCACTTGAGAGAGAGATGACAGCGACAGCAGGGCCCACACGACTCTATGGCTGTCGATTACCATACATGAGGGGGATGATGTACACGGAGATGTCGTCTCCGGAGCCCAAGCGGTCATTGGTTATACGCCAGCCTCTGTCCCTGAGAACACCCCTAGCACGCATCACCAGATCCTGGGCTGCCATCGTGTACCTGCAGACCACCGCAAAATATTATTTACCAAATATTACCTTTGCTCCAAATGTTGGCCAGCCAAGGCATTTCTGGGGCTTCAGTAGTTTCTCATTAGCAATTAATGGAAGCATATAGGCACCAATTAACACTGTGCAACCTGTAAGCCTCAATCATCACATACTCTAAAATGGCCTCGGTTATGCAGTTTCTGTACCTGCATGACTTAATGTTATCTGTAAAAATGGACAAAAATATGCTGCAAAGCTAAAAACAGCAGCCATCCTGAAACCTCATCCATTTCTAAGCCTAGCCTATGTCATACTGTGTTAGAAACCACATAAGCAAGTTTATTCGAGATTACTTAACTCCTCCTCACCTTGATTATGTCATGTAATGCTAAATGGCTGTGTATATTCCTCCTTTATTTCTTATCTATATTAGCCTAATAAATGTAGCTTAAAACTGAAGAACCACCAAACCACCAAACCACCAAACACGTTTTTGTTTGGGGTAACCTTTGTAAATTTAATTTGACAGAGGATAGTGAAAAACATACCTGTGGAGGTCATCTGGATCACAGTTGGCGAGGAAAGAGGTGACAGACTCTGCAACATCTTCATTAGAGAGAACATCCCACAAGCCATCAGTGCCCATCACCAACACGTCATCAGCCCCGTGCTCAAACTGCATCAGGTTATACACTCTCACCTGCACACAGTCACTTTAGTTTAGGACTGTAGGATGTGGACAAAACATGTATTCATAATATCGCTACATACTTTATACTTAATTTATCTTTTTCCACCGAAGCATTGTAGAATCTTTAATTTAGAATATTTATCCTCTCACAGTGTCTACAGTTAGATCCGTTACTTACATACTAGCTAGGCGCATATACCATACACACTAATATATTCTGCACACCTGCACCTCAACACACATTTCAGTTTACATGTCACTGACATTATGTGAATATATGAATGCTAATTACGCAATAATACAAAGATGGGTTGCACAGTAAGACATTACCACTGTGCTGTGGTGGCCATAAATCACACTTCCACTCAATGTTCTTCTCTGTATCCGCTTTTTACGTTTAAACGTGATTATACATAAACAATCTGGCCTCACTGTGGTATTTAAAGGGTTACATCCGCATGATGCAATGCAATACATCAAAAACCGGGCGTCTTCCACTCGCAGCTGGTGTGGATGGATTTATTGATTACAGTGGAAGTGTTTTTGTTCTGTTGATGTCCCTCGCTTGCATCTCTTGTGGTTGGAAAAAAATCTTTTTGGCAGGACTTACATGTAACAGGCTTTGCTATGATTTTTAGAGGGCTGGTATTGCTAGGTTACAGAAGAGTAAGGTGGTGTGATACGAAATTATATTTAATTATCGGGAGATACTTGCTCTTAAGCCAAAAGCATTGTTTGATTAGAAATATAACAAGTAGCTATATTGCCAGTGCCATCCTTGTTGAGATCTAAACCAAACAATGTGCTCCTGCTAGCCTACATTACCACAGCCCTACATGCAGACTTTCAATCAGAACTTAGGACAGAACTCAGGACAGTGTGTCCAATGATAAATCAAACTGTGAGGCACTCCCAATATCAGGCAGAGGAAAGGGTAAAGCAACGGTGTGTTAACAATCCCCACAGCTACTCTAGAGAAAAGGGGTCACTGACTGTTTTGATGAAAGGAGCTGGGGGAGGGAAAGCAGCACAGCTAAACTCAAAATCAGGGCAATCTATGAGGTAAATACCAGGCCTGCCGAATGAACTCTGACTGAACTCCTAATGTAATGAATTAAAAATCAAAAGATGTCTGAATGGGAGAGGGGGAAAGAAACATCAGACAGTCTGTGTTGAGAGGAGAGATGGCAAGGCTTTGAAAGACTGCACCGGCTTCTCAGCAACGGGGAGTTGGTGAATAAGGTATCAGGGAAAGTTCTTTTACTTTGAGTTTGGAGCAGATGAGAGAGAAAAAGGCTTCGAAAGAGGACTTCCATATATTGGAGTGCTAGACCCAACCTGGGCACTTTATTAGAAACCTGGAAAGTCCACCTAGGCTATGTATTCCATCCGCAGACTGTGTCCATCTTTGATCAGTTTCTGAGCACATAGGAGCTCTAGGCTGGATAATTATCAAGGCTTGACCATTCTCATCAGTGCCACTAACATGTGTAAAATCCGCATTACTGATACATTCATACCACTTTGACATGATGCTACCATGTCATTTTAACTGCTGCGCTGAGAATGGACCACCACTTAAATATTATCTGGCCAACAGTCATCCTGTGATAAGAATATGACCACTGAATGGCACAGAGGGTGCTGATCAAAAGCTTTGCAATCAGATGCAAATAATATGTAGCACACTGATGCTGATACATACACTACCGGTCAAATGTTTTAGAACACCCCAATGTTTCAAGCTTTATTTAATTGAATTTCAAACAGTTCAGG
>JBBIGB010307515.1:0-11012 GCA_037577075.1 Alestopetersius hilgendorfi | reverse complement strand
GGTTCAGGGCAACCGTGCTTAGTTTGAGTACACCCTTAGAGAAATGACAGATCAATATCCGCGAAAATATTTTTTTTTCCCGCAGCCACAGTACACCGGAAATCCGGCGTGGTGCCGGAACGCTATCACCCCTGCAATTCCCGCGTGAACATTTGAAACAAACATGCGCTGTCTGAGTGAAGGTTTGAAGTATATTTAAATACCCACTTAAATATCCACTAATATGTATTAAAACATCTTATCAATGCACCACCCCTTTGTTTCCAACACAAAGACAGAATACTGTAGGTGACATCTCAAGTTATAGATAAGATGCTGCCAAGTGTCCTTTATATATAATCTATTATGAAATGAACACGTTCATTGCCTAAATAGAGCCCGGACTCCTGAATGACATCTGGCCATGTCCTTCGATGCATGAAGACCAGCTAATTTTTTTAAAATCCACATCCCAGATTCATCTATCACTTTCAGCATTTTATTAACAGGGAAAAATGTTTGCAAAAGGAAATATGGAATAATTGCAATTTTCAGCTAGAGCTCAAACTCTCACAGGTCAGAGTAACACTTTGCTAAAATATACCATTTGTTATAATCTTCAAAAGAAGCCTCTAGAATTTAGATTTCTTGTTTTCTTGTGAGTTCTTTGTTTCCTGTACTGCACGTTTAAAATCATGTTGCTTCAGTGTATGTACATAACATATAAAAATGACTGAGGGCTTCATCACAGGGAAAAAATACAGGTTACAATAAACCTGTTGATCCATAACAATGTATATGAAGAAATCTAAACTGGCTAGGAGTTTCAAGAACCTCTGCAAGCCTAGACTATTACACTCTTTGTATTTGCTTTCATGTGTTTGATTTGTTTTAGAATAGCATATCAGTTTATCATTAAACAGTATCTCAGAAACCTTACAAATTACACAGATATGAAGCATCCCAATTCAAATACATACACTGCTTAAACAAATAACAGAAATGCGCTCAAGCTGTATTATACTTTTTCTATTCAAGTTTTCATTTTTGGAGAGCCTTGTGTAGGTTGTTTAATACTGTTGAATGATTCCAAGATACTATTGGTTGAATGATTCCAAGACACTATTATTAGTGTGTCAACATTTTAAGCAACCATGATTCATATCCAAATATACTATATAGATAACCAGACTAAAATTAGTAGACAGTAGTACAGCACTGTTAAAGTCAGCTAGTGGTGGTCATAACGTCTCCTCAAACAGATTAAAAACATGGTCATAATTACTCTCAAGCATCATTTACAAAAGATGACACACGTTAAAGGAAGTTAAGAGACATCAGTAGGATTCGTCATTCTACTAGTATATTATTCTTAACCAAGACAGCCTCAGAGCCATAGATAAATTATTTAATGGGAAGATTGGTCCGGAGCGTGTTGAAAAGTGTATTGTCCGAAAGCTTTTGTCCAGGAAAGAAAAAGTGTGGGGGGTGAAACGAATGGTTTTGAAAAGTGGGGTTATGACCCACACCCCAGCTATAATGTTTCCAGCGCTCACAGTCATATATATTAGGACTGTAATGATATGCAATATGAAACCGAAATCACGACACTCAGATCTACAAACCCGTGTCGCGGTGTCTGTCTGTTAGCTTTCACTGCTAGGGGGCCAGCAGTGAGGGGTACACCTCCTAATAAAACTTCTTTTACACCATGATTGGTGTATTTTCACAAAGTTAAGATTGTTACGATTCAAACGAGCCCTTCTGCAGCATATGAGTTTCTGACTTTCTGACCATCCTAGGCAGAGTTATAGTCCAAAATCCACAAGGACCGCCTGGGGAGGCGCGTGTCCAAGCTGAATTTCTTTGGCTTTTCTTTGTATATTGAAACAGTATATAAACTTTAAGTTTCATCAAAAGTAGCCCATATTCGAAACTAATGGATATTTGCTAAAACAAGTCTTAACTTAGATTAAACACTATGACGACTGATAAAACCAGACCATATCGAACTTACTCAAATATTACAAGATTTCATAAAACATTTTTCCGTGAAAATTTACAGCGCCTAACTAAAACCAAAACCAAGATATATTCTCAGTTTTTGCACCACTTTTCAACAATACAGACCCTGCTGTCAGTATTTGTTCATATTTGTGAGCTGTGCTGTCTTTTAGGCCTCACAGTACTATCAGATGTTGCAGAACATTGCAACCACATACCACAAGATGGTACCATTACTCCTTTTCTGGAGATGCACAATTTTAGTTCTTTCTTCACTGCGGATTCAACCCCAGTTTTACACTGCTAAAAGCAATCTCATGAACAAGTTTCTTACTAGACTTCGAAAGAAATGTTAGAAATTATTTGAAAAGGTTATCATTTCTATGTAAAAAAACAAAACAAAAGCGTACAGCTACGCATGCTGCAGTACTCACAATAAGGCCCACAGTTGTTTTACATCTTCAGATCAGCCATGGGCTAAAGTAGATGCCACCTCTAGTTCACAGTTGGCCCATTTTGTCTTCTAACCTACATACACACAGCACAGCAAGGCCACAAGGACAGCCAAGAGGGAGAGTGATGTCTTCCTCCAAATAGACATGCCAAAAGTTAATATTAGTTTCCAGGCTATCAACTCCTTTAGAGAATATATGTCTCTGAAGAGACGTGAATGGAGAAACAGAGAAAGCATGGCCTGTTAACCCAAATATACAGTCATCCTGTAGGCTATAGAACTTCATTTAATTACAGTACATAAGAATTTTAATTTAGGAATACATTTTAGTAATCCGACAACCAGCAAATGGTAATCTTATCTTTATCATCTTATAGGAAACTTGTGACCAAACCTGCATCCTAACAGACTCAAATACCTAAAATGCATATAGTAAAGTCATTTTGTCCTTTTGGGTCATTTGGAACAGCAAGGTTAAAGTGCAGAACATAGTTGCGGGCAAACAGGCCTATGACCCACCACTTTTTCAAGTACAAAGGTGGTGCCACACTACTTTTTTGTATTTAGTGCATTTACAATGGGATAAAATCCACTCTGCTTAAAGGAATAGTTCAATAGTTCAGAAAATCCCATAAAACAAATGCACATATCCCAGATCAGCTATGTTGACATGTTTGGAGTTTTATTTTTTAGTTTAGTGCTGGAGAAAAAGGCAACCATTTCTGACAGACATCTCTTTCAGTCCAATGAATTTGCACATTCTCAGTAATTCAAAACTGTAATTGTCAGCCGAAACAAAGAATCTTTCATTTTCAAAAAAAATTTCTCGGCTACTTTTCACTTTATTGCAACCAAATCCTTATTCTGTGTAGCATGAATATAGTTTCACATCTACAAGATATTTAATCTTGCATAAAATGACAGATCTCGATTAATATAGCTTCAGAGCTGAAAAAAGTTACAAGAATAACATAAACCAAGTAGTAGTAATTTAAGCACTTTTACAAGGTGATATCAGAACATATTTGTGTATTGTGTAATTTATACCAGAGCTTCACTCACAGTCACAGAAGTTGACCCAATTGCAGCATATGAAGTATAGAAAGTTTAATGAAAGTCTGCAAAGGCAAAAGGCAGAAGGCAAAATTCCAAAAACTTAGCAAAAGTTCAAAAACCTGAAAAATCCTATCTGAGGCAGTCAAAACTAGTCCACTATGCAAAAGAGTAATCAAAAAAATCCAGAAACAGGTCACAAAACAGATATATATAAAAAATCAGTGAAAACGCTCAGGAACTAGCCAGGGCTCAGTATACTTCACACTGATAGAATGTCTCCTAGGTCTATATACACTCCTCAGTCTAGTATTCAGGTGATCTTGATCTGCTTGTTATGGGGTTGTGTTAAACTCTGGGGTGGTTGTCCAGAGTGTCTGACTCCGGTCCAGGTCTAGACATCACAACAAGAGGTTTTGTATCTCCCAACATTGTGCTTGTGAATATAAACCATGTTCACCATAAAAATGTGACACACACACCTCACACACCCCAGTGTTAGTTACCAAGTTGTTGAGTGTGTAAGGTGACATATGTGTTCTGTGCAGGCCAGTGCTTTAATATAGGCTGAACACTTGCATTTAGTTTACAGCATTAGAGCAATCGTCAGTTTTAATATCTACTTTCTATTCTCTGATTGAACTTGCAACTATCTCAGCAACATTTGGGCTCTGTACATTTGGAACCCAGTGAAGTTGGATTTTTAAGCTGCTCTGGCTTTTTATTAGATGGTATCAGGTGGAAAGTATTTAAAACCAGTGCCAACACAGTATATGAGGCAATAATGCGGAATTTATTGGCTCAATTACTCTTGACAAAACTAAAAGCTGTAATTCGGAGATTTATAGCTTTTAGTTTTGTAGCTTTTAGATTGCCCAAGGCCAATTTTATGCATTTTGTTTTAAGGTGTTTGTAATACTCAGCAATGAATGCTTTCTGAGGGATACGCTGAAGTGGATATACTCAATAGGAGTGCTGTGCAGAGCGTGCTGCAACAATAAGAAAATGTTAATAAAAACAGCTCTTGGAAGTATCTATCCACAAGGATACCAACTATTCATCTTCTTTAGTGATATAGTAGGACATTTTAACACGTGTTCCAAATTTCAAGTTCAAAAATCTGAATAGTAATCACAATATGTTTTTGGAAGCTTTGATGTTTTAGACCACTGGGACACTTAGAATCTCACAGTAGACAAAAAGTTAAGTTTACTTTATCACGATGAATGCATCACGAAAATGCATTGTTTTGTTTTATCTTTGGTGAATGTTATAAATAAAGCAAACAGGATGAAATATCACATGTAAATAATATAATTTAACAAGAATAACATTAATCTAGTTAAACATACATTCTGCAAAGTAGATGATTCTAACTTGCTAAAGGACCCACATGCTGTCACGTTTCCCCACTCGTCCCAAATGTGAGCAGGCATTCAGGCAGGCTTCCATCTTTTAGTTAAACTTTTATTTTTAGAGAATGTAACAGAAACTGGCGTTAGAGCCAACCAGAACAGGTAGAAGCACTCTTCACCTTTCATAATGGTAGTGTAATGGTGGACCGACAACCAAGGTCCACCTAAACTGAACTTATATACTTGTCCTCCTAACACCTTCGCACCAATCACATAACCCCTGTCTTCAAACTTCATGCTACATTTTTATTACACTGAAATTGTTTCCTTCAGGACTAGGTATGATATTCACTAAAAACTGTTCATTTTTACATGACCGTTTAGCAACCTCTCTATTTTTGTTAGTGGTCCATGTTACATGTGTAATTCATCTCTGTTCTGAGTGCCTTCCCTGTATTGAGGCTTGTTTATCGAGTCTTTTTCTGCTGAATCAAGGTAATGTAATGTGTGGGTTCTGTGACATCATGAAAACTGAATTTAAAACAATGCAATCAAATTTGCTCATATAGACTGGGGTTAAATGAAACATTTTGACACTTTTACAGTGTTAAGGGCCAAATAGCATGGAAGAAGCTCTTCCTCATTCTCTCTGTGTTGGGCTTCAGGTACCGTAAGTGCAGTTCTACCTGGTCTTGCTCCAACACCGCTTGCTGTACATTTACTGCAGGTCACAGAGTGTGTTCAGTGAATCATACTACCCTCTGGACAGCCTGTCTGTCCTGCTTGTGCTGCTCCCAAACCAGAGGTGCTTCCTGTCAGGATACTCTCTGTGGTAAAAAAGTTTTAAAGTCCCTTGACCGTTAAAGGTGGTAAAGATGGTCATACATACAAGTTTGGAGATTATTATAGTGTTAAATGCTGAGCTGTAGTCAAGAAACAGCAATTTAACATAATTTCCCTGCCTGCTGTCCAGCTGCATCAGGGATTTTTGTAGTAGGTGTGTGATGCCGTCATCTGCTGAGCATTTGGGATGGCATGCAAACTGTAATGGGTCCAAGGTGTCAGGTAATGAAGGGGTGATGAAGTCTCTGACCAGCTATTCAAAGCACTTTATCACAACTGAGGTCAGGGCTACTGGGTGATAGTTACTGATGCAGGTGGACTGGGGCTCTTTGGGACAGGCATAATAATAGGCTGTTTAAAGCAGAATTACCAACTGTGCCAGGGAGAGACTGAATATAACCATAAACACCAGTGCTGGCTGTTCTGCACAGACTCTAAGGGCCCAAACTCAGATGCAATCTGATCCTGCTGCCTTCCCTTTCACTCTCCTGAAAATCTTACCAGCTTACAATCCAAATACAAATACAAACAGAGGTAAATGGGTTCTTAGACACCAGAGAGATACACCTAAGTAATGAGCCCTCGCCAATGCAAATCTGAAATAATTGACTCCACAGTTGCAGTAAGACGCACTGAAAGATTAAAATTGTATTTTGCATTAATACTAAAAGTTTTATTTGGGCCTTCTATGCATAACTTAGCTTGGGAAGCCAAAAACCAATAAAATCTTGTGTAAATATAGGTGATGCACATGAGACTTCACACACAAAGACAGCTTGGTAGCTTGTTTCAGTCTATCTTGTAGAAATTGAGAAAGAAGGAGAAGGAGGAAGAGAGTAATTATAAGTAACATATGATGTGAAGGTTATTTATAAATAGGAAATGATTATCTTGATTCGCTTATTCAGTGTGGTAGATTACAATTGTGTCACTTGACATAGTAAAACACATAAAATGCTTCATGTAACTGAAAGAGTGTATATGCAGAACAACTGCCATCCATGCTGTCAAAATAAATCAGAACACACAAGACGAAATCTGCAAAAGTGTGAATGGCATGGACTTCTTGTTGCCTGGCATATTCAGTAATAATAATGATAAAGTAATAACAACAACAACAACAACAACAACAACAACAACAACAACAATAATAATAATAGGCTAGAAGCAGTATATTTTACATTTTCAAAAAAGATTGGAATAGAACGTATTTATGATTGGAAGTCAGTGGTGTGTTATGAAGTGTCGCATTCACTGATAGTAGCTAAAAAAGATGGCTCCGGTGTCACAAGTTCTGCGAGAGCTTATGCTCTGTTAAAAATAAATAAATAAAAGTAGTTTTGGAGTCAGTTTTTTTGCTGTTAAGAGAGGAATGGCAATGGGAAGCTCTAAAGTTCCTGTATTTTGGGTCGGGATCTTGGGAAAAATCCCTTATTTTCCCTTAAAGTTGAAGCTGAATTGCTGCCTAAATTAGATTGGAGCATCACACTTTATAAGCAACAGTCTGCAGTATTCACCCTGCTTTAAAATGTGTTTAGGCTGTTTGTAAACGTGTCTATATAAATAGTCCGTAAAGCCATATTTTATAGGACATAGTCCCTTCGATTTGCACCACTTGCGAGCATCAATTTGCTTTCGGTTTTGCCAGCATGGAGGCACTTCTGTTAAAGGAAGGCACAGATGTGTTGGCCATCAACAGAACAGTAAAGAATAAGAGGAGATGGGCTTGGCTAAATGAAATGGGTGATAATGGCAAGCTATTTATTTCATGGTGCAAAAATATGAAAATGGCATGTGCATTTGACAAGGCAGTCATTGTCAAATGTACATGTATTATATGTGTGTACACATGGTATGGCAGCACAATACAAAAAAGAGTTGTTGGACAAACTTCAACACAACATGTTTTCTTTGAATTCTGATGAAGCAACAGGTGTAAATATGGACATTTTAAACTATCACAAACATGATGGCAGTCCTACAACCTGAGCTGGAATCAGGTTGTGTCTGTCCTGTTGGACAACTGCATGAGAGGGAAGTGATCTGGGGTGGAGACCCAGATACAGTTAGTTCAAGCCAGGTTATGCAGGGCGCAGGTGCATGACTTAACATGAGTGTGTTATTGTGTGCTTTCCTCATCTCTCTCTCTCTATCCATCTGTGCACCCCTAGGCGTGAATGTGGGAGCCTGCATAACAAAAAGTATCTGGACTGGCCCCGAGGAGAAAAGGGATTGGATTGTGAGCTGCTGTGGAGATTTATGCTCGTGAATAAGATTAAAAGACGGTATAGCATTTAACAACTCCTTTTCTCTCAGCGACCATGACAACAACCACAGGAAGACAAGAATCACTGTACTTTTCACAAGTTCATGGCCATGATTGAGGGCAAAAATTTTATTTTGCATGAAATGTACTTTAAAATACTTATTGTCTTTGTTGTCTACATTTCAAGTTAAACAGGATTTAATCAAAAGTATGTTCATGAATTGGTGCTGAGTCTTTTTATTATGTAGTTATCATAGGAATCTCAATCTTTGTGAATTAAAAAGGTTTTAAAATAGTTCAGGAGTAAGTCACAATGTGTGGGCATTATTTTTTTTTATTTTTCAGGCTTTGTAAATACATTTTCAGGTATACTGAAAATGATAGACTGGCATAGACGTTGACCAGACAGCAGAAGGCACTCCAGAACTTGGCCGTGAACTGGGGCCCTCTGTTTGAGATGATGTCCTTGAGGAAACCATGCAATCGGACTACGTGCTTGAGTACCAGTTCAGCGCCACCAGGTGGACAGATTTGGAGAAACAGTCGACAATGGTGAGGATGATATTATATCTGGATGAGTCGGGTAGACCAGTGTGGAAGTTCAGGACAATATGCGACCAGGGTCTTCGTGGAACTGGCAAGGGTTGAAGGTCACCAGATGAGGGTTGATTGATTTGGCTCGGGTGCAGACCGAGCAGGCCTGGATGTATTTCATCACAGTGGGCAACCAAAAAGCCCTTTGGAGTAGGCCAAGGCTGAGAGTAAGCCGAGTCGTGTGCCCACTGGAGGACTTCTTGACGGAGAGTAGAAGGGGTGAAGAGTCGACCTTGTGGAGTGTCGTTGGGAGGCGGTTCCTGGTTGTGCCCTTGGTGGACTCTGTCTTCCAACCCTCACCGGAGAGGAGCCAGGATGGTGGCAGGACAGGCGCAGGGTCCGGCTGGAGGATGAGATGACAAAACCAAGGAATGTGGTGAGGTGCTGGTGGAATGCACATTTCTCCAACTTGCAGAACAACTGATGGGCCAGCAACCTCTTCAGAACTGCCCTGACATGCTGGCTATGCTCATCCAAGGTCTTGGAATATATTAGGATGTCATCAAGGTATGCGAAGGATGACGTTGATGAACTGTTGAAAGGCTGCCGGACTGTTAGCCCAGGAGATGAGAGGGTCATGAGTGACGAGCCAGGGGTGTCCTAAGATGATGGAAGTGATTTTAGTAACAAGGAATAAGATAGATTTGGTGCGACTGTCTACTGTCATAGTGATGGGTTTGGGGATACATTGTGGGATGGGGCTGAGTGAAAGGGGTCTACTGGGGTCTACTGTCAATAGCTTTGGTGGAAACAGGCTGGAAACACCTCAATTTTTATCCCCAACTGGGCAGCAAAAGCCTGATTGATAAAATTTCAGCCTCACCCGATTCCATGAATGCGGAGGACATGATCTGTCTGTGGCCCAGAAGGAGACATACCTGAAGGAGCAGCCAAGAAATGGTCTGGGGAAGCCAGGAAGTGGCAGCGAGCAGACCAGGTGAGTTTCCCCACCTTCACCTGGTCTTACCATTTCAGACCAGGTGAAAGATTCTCGGTAGCCCGGGATTCTTGGTAGCCCGGGTCCTGAAAGTGGATGTAGGGGTTAGAGTGGGGCAATGAGAAGGTTTGGAGAGGCTTTCAAGCCGTTGATCTACCCGTAAAGCTAGCTGGACCATCCTCTCCAAGGTTTCAGGAAGCTCGCGTACAGCCAACTCACCATTGAGGCATGATGAGAGCCCTTCATAATAGGCTATGTGCAGAGCAACGTCGCTCCACTGTGTTTGTACCGCAATAGTGTGGAATTCAGCAGTGTATTTGCTCACACTGCGATCTCCCTGTCTCAGGTGGGATAAGCGAGAGTCCACCTCCACCTCGCTCTCTGGGTGTTGGGAGGCGGCTTTGAGTTCCCGGGTGAAGTCCGGGTAGGAGAACGCCGGGTTTTGCTTGGACCTCAGAACTACCATAGCCCAATCTACTGCCTGTGAGAAGAAAGGTGAGTAGGGCGATCCTGCTCCAGCCTGATGGATATTGGGTGGGCTAAAACTCGATTACGAGAGAAAGATTGTTTAGATTGTTTACCTTCACATTTTCCATCAGAGTTGTTCCACATATCAGAAAGTGCTATTTTGGGTAAATTGGATTTTGAGGAGGGTCGTACAGAGTCTTGGGAGGATGATTGCTCAACAGACATGTCATCACAAACCTTCTGCATGGCGACGAGGTCCTCACGGAGACTCATAGCCTCCGCTATGAGACTGAGAGCTCTCCCCAGCCTGTGGCTGTTTCTGGATAGTCTTAACCGTCACTGCTGGGTTGAGAGTTTCCCCACTCGACAGTTTTCAGCCAAGACTGATGGCAAAACAACTTTGCATCAACGGATTCAGTCCTTATACAAGCCTTATTCCTTAATTCTGATTTTAGGCTCAGATCCGATCTTGCTGAATTCATGATATACATTTATTTTAGGAAGTGATGTGTCATCTGCCATGTGAACTCATCTCTGTCCTGAAACAACATTAAATTAAATTTCTGAAGGCTTATTCCAGATTTACCTGAATTGACCCACTTCATACAATACTAACCAAATCAACGAGCTGGGAGTTCCTCCTTTGTTGCAGAAATAGCATTTCCAGCAGGGCTGTACACAAGATGTTGGAACATTACTATGAGGATATGATTCAGACATAACAGCATCAGTGAGATCAGGTACTGATATTGGATGATTAGTTCTGGATCACAAATCCCAAAGGTTTCTCTACGCTACACTCCAGTGCTAGGGGGGACATGTAGCTGATGTTTGGCATTAGATATGGTGACCATAGGCTCATATGTGGATTACCCCAGAGTGTCCCATTCTATTGTCAGAGTTTTTCTGTTGAGATTATACAATCTGTGTCTGTATGGAGTTGAACAATGGGTCATAAGTGGGCAGTGATGGGAATAATGGCGTTAAAGTAACGGCGTTACTGAAAAAAAAGTAATTTTTCAGTAACGGGTAATCTAACCAATTACTGTTTCCATCGTT
>JBBIGB010307491.1:0-11013 GCA_037577075.1 Alestopetersius hilgendorfi | reverse complement strand
GGACCCAGACGGGGCCCGTCGCCCCCAAGTGCCCCCCAATCTGCCCACCAAAACCTACGCAGACCCCCCGCACAGTTCACGTGGCACTCCTGCTCACCACAATATTAAAAACGGACCATCACAATATCATTTAATAGTAATATGATACAGTGTTGCTTTCCAGCATTCATTTTTGCAATGTATACGTATAGCTTTTAAAAACAATGAAGCCTAAAGACAGGCGAAAGCTATAGTTTATAGTCTTTAATGGAATAGCACACTGGTTTATGAAACTGCAGTATGAATCTCCAGACATATCTGTGGCAGCCTTAGGTGCTGGTGCAGATGAAGTCTTTGGAGCCTGGTTGGCTAAACATAGGCAACAAGACTTAAAAAGAAGACAAGAAAGTATAGAGAACACTATACATATAGTTGCCAGGAGTTAATAGCAACTAACACATATTGATAAATAATAGTCAGACAAGAAACGTCTGTTGTTTGACTACAAACAACTTACTCATAAGAGATTTGATGGTACAGTAAATATGGTAGCACTTTATTTTAATTCATAGATCTTTGTATATCATGGTCTTTAACTGGCATTTAATCAAATCTATATTAAACCATTTCCCTAGTAATAAACACTCTCCAACCAAGAATCTAATATACACAAGTTTTTTTTTTTACTTATCCCAGACATAGGTCAGCCAGTGGTGTCCTGTTTATGAAGCATGGGCAGCCATTTCAGAGAGCACCAAGACTGCTATTCACAAAGCTGTTGTAAAAAGGACTGATCCTGAATCAGATTCCTCTGGATTTAAAGAAGGTCGTTATCGCAAAACCTGATCAGATCAGAACAGATCAGTTCCTGAGATGGTTTGTGAAAACAGATGCTGTTGTCTATAAAGGCTATAGGTTACACATAGACAGTCTGTGATTACTGATCTACTACATCTGTGGTGGAAAATTGTTTGAATTTCTTTTTGTCAGGCAATTCCTTTGGACCAAAGCATTACAAGAGACAGGGGAGGTTGGTAAATTGTGCAGCAACAAATGGACTACAACTGCAAATCTAAAATAGGTGCACTAATACATGTTATAGCAGCATTGAGCTAGAAGAAAGTTGGCCTAATAAACTGGCAACTCTGTGTACAGTAGCATAGAATTTCCAGCAGAGGGCACCAGGGTCCAGCAGTGCTGAGGCACGAGGGCCCCAAAGGCCCATCTGAGCAACTGCATAGAGAATGGCAGTAGAAATGACTGCGAGAGAGAGAGAGACAGAGAGAGAGAGAGAGAGAGAGAGAGAGAAAGATGAGCACCATCAGTTTTACAATCCTTCTGTGTCCAGTGCAGAGACAGACAGGAGACAGAGTGAATCTCTCAGCTCCGGTCTTTGAGCCTCTCATTACCGGCGGCCTGCCATTCTACTGAATCAAGCCGGCCTAATCAGACACAGCTCAGTTTCTCAGCACACGCACACATGTCACAGCAGATCAGACCTGAAGGATGGCAGGAGCAGAGGGAGTGATAGAGCTAAGGGGTTAACTGGGGATTTGATAAGCATATAGAATGTACAGATCAGACTGCAGTATTGTGGTAGATCAGTATCTCTGTCCCAGAAGGAAACAGCTGCTGACAAGAGGAACGCTGCTGGAGGAGCAGAACAGTAGTGCGAGTGTGACGGAATCATGTCCACGCCGCGGATCAGGCTAATTGAGGCCTGATGAATTGGAGTGGCCTCATTCTGAGCTGAGAGGAAACAGACACTCTCCATCAATCTCAGAAACTCAGAAAATGTCTCTCTGAAGAGGAATTACAGACTATGTTCATATTATAGAGATGAAGTGGCAAACTTGATCTTTTAAATCAAGACACGAAGTGTTGTTAACACTTGGCCTTTTCAATGGAGCTGCGTCAAGATACCAATCAGATCTGATTTCTCAATATAATATTATAGTTCAAGTCAGACTGGTATGGCTCTGGTGCAATGTAGGTATACCCTGTACAGGTAAGGATGTGTTATTCTTTGCAGTGGCCATGGAAAACACGTGTTCTTTTACACATGGGTGTGACTAAAGGTTACCAACATAAAGTACTAGGACCATCTATTGGACTGAATTGCTGTTTTTCAATATACTATATACTAACAATATACAATAGTATATACATGTACAACTGTTCTCCAGAATTGTTTGAATGTGTGATGAGTTGTATCATTCCTTTCCACCAAAAGTGTAAAAAGCATTGCCTTATATGTACTGTTAGGACAGTTTTGTTCCCGAGATTGCACATTTTCTTGTGGGTGTTCTTAATAATTGCAGAAGCACTTGGAGGTAAGATGAGTGGATTAATTTGTTTTCTTTTAAATATAGACTTCAGCAATAGCCTACAGGTACTGTTTCTCAGGTGTGCTATTATTACTTGGTAATATGAGCAAGTTTGACTAGAGAATAAGATTGATTGCTTTGGAGGTTGAACACTAAAAGTGGAGCTCACTTTAAGCTGTGCGTCTAGATAAGATAACCGAAAAGCATTTAGAAGACACACAAATCCAATCACAGTGCTTAAGGCCTCAGCATCAGAACAACTAGAACAAATTGTAAATATGCTTGTCTTTCAAATCTGCATTTGTGTTGTATAGTGTACACTGGTGCAGTGCTAGAATGTAAATACCAATGTTACCCCTGTATAGACTGTACTGTAATTCATGCACTTTGGTATAAGCAGGGTAAATACAGTAATAAAAATACGGGGCTTTAAGAAGAACAAAATAAAAAACACGTCCGCCTCTGAGTAAAGCGTCATTTTACCATCCCCAGACGCGCTGTCTTTGTGTTCTCTGGACAGTACCAAGAAATTTATAGTAAAGTAGCTAAATTTCTGCTAGTATTTATGTTACAAAAATAGTAAATTATATTTTTGTTAAAAAAATGATAGAATGCCACAAAAAAAGCTGTGATGCCTGGGCCTTGTCTGCCATGCCCCTCGCAACTGTCTTGATTGTTTATGTTTTAGCATGGCGCTGAGCAGCGGAGGCTCATTCTGTTCAGGTGCGTCTTGCTAACTGCTGCGCCCAAACATAAACAACCAGGACGAGGACGAGGAGGTGAGGGGGCGTGGCGGATGAGGCCTGGACGCCACAAAAGCAAAAAAAATACGGATGATATCTACAGTTTCCGTGGGAGTTTCTGAACAATTATTAGTTGGTTCTCCGAAAAAATCGGTGACTGCTGAACCGTGTATAAATGGCGGTTTACGGTATCACACGAATGGTCTGTTTACACAAATAAAAAATATGGGTATGAATGTGAACCCTCAGGACTGAAAAATCTGATTTAGACCAAAAATTAGCATGAAGACTTATCAGACACAGACTAGCTATAAACATGACCGCTGGCTGCAGGAAGCATAGAACCAATTATTCCTCAATTCTCTCTTTCGCTCTTACTCTTTTTCATTTTTTCATTTAATATCTCTTTATCCTGTGAGACGCTTAATGAAAGGTATGTCTACTGGGACAGAGGACAGAATGACAGAGTCGGCCACCTGCAACCCCTGTTAACTCTTCTCTTTTCTCACTCTGACTATCTTTCCTTATTTTCTTGCTCTGAAATGTGTTTATCATTCACAAAGCTCCTTTTTGCTTTTCTCACGACCGATAACACCCAAAATAGACTGTGAGCAGCATCCTGTAGAATAATAATAATTCTTTTCAGTTCACTGGTGACTAAGCAGGAAGTTGCTTTTTTAAAATAATTAAATCTATTTGGGCGACTCTAGCTGTTCTTCATGCAGGCGGCATTTGGAACATGTCAGCCCACTCTGTTTTTACACACACACACACACACACACACATACACACACACACACACACACACACACACACACACACACACACACACACACACACACACACTTTAAGAACTGTTGGTTTAGGGGCTGACGTGGGGGTCAGTGCATGAGCAAGCTTTTATATAAGACACAGTGCAGCATGTTGATGCTGACAGGAATGTGTGTGTGCTCTCAAGTCAGGCAGTGGACACCGCTCTGTCCACTCAGCTTCGGATCTACGCAGAGATGAGTCAGCCACCACTGCAGCTCTGTCTGTAACTGAGTGCTTAGGTCATCTGTCTTGGCCCCAGGGCCATATTTAACGTGGCACTGCTTTTGTTGAGCCCCCACCCTCCTCCCCCTGACTGAACAGTGGAATTGTACCGTCTGTGACCCACCGTCTGCTCTGGGTCAGGCTGTGCTGAGAAAGCCCTTGCACGGACAGACACTTTTAGTACATCTCCTTTACAAATTCTTGCATCTGAGCCCCCTTAGGCAGCAGCAGAATCGTCTCTCAGTGTGTGTTTGCGGGCTTTGAACTGGTCGGGCAAGGGTCGAGAGCTCAGCTGCCCCGCTTCTGAAAAATACATCCAAGCATTTATCTTGCCTCTCGGAGAAGAGCCCACGTCTGCGAACTTCAGCCAACTGTTAGCCTTCAACTGTGCTAGCCAACAAGTAACATGGGGTTTATACTGGTCCTAAAATCATCATTTTCAGGAAAAACTATTTGTGTATCGTATGAAAATCATGCCAAGGTCTCTCTTAAGGCCAGGCACTGCACTGACCATACACAAACTAAAAAACATCAGTTTTAGCTTTAATGCTGGCAGTCTGCTTTATGCCATTATAGATACAATAAATGAACCAATGAGGAGTGAGGAAGAGCATAAAAAGTGACTTAGAGAGACTCTAGAACAGACAAGTAAGAGAGAATATTCCAGAACAGAGAACATTTTGTGAAAGTGTGAGTGAAGAAGATGGTTTCAGAAAAGACAACATTCTAGAACACTGTGAATGGGAAAGAGCAGTCAATTATAAGAGAATATTCTAGAACAGAAACATAAAGGTGGGATTCGGAGAAAGCATGGTAGAACAGTATGGGAGGGGGAATCGAGAACAGTGTGAATGGAGAAAAAATGTGAGCTCAGAACAGCGTGAATCAGAGACAGTATTCTTAAACAGTGTGAACTGTGAATGGGTGAAAATACTCCAAGGCAGTTTGGGCCAGCTGGTGGTCTGGTGGTTAGGGAGTTGCAGGTGCAATCAGAAGGTCGTGGGTTTGAATCCGAATACTGTCAGTGGCACCGCTGCAGTAGCTTTGAGAAAGGTACAGTCCCCACACACTGCTCCCCAAGTGCTGAGTTGGTGGCTATCCACTGCTTCAGAGAAAGAATTTCACACTGTGCACACTGCATGCTGTGCTGTGCTGTGGTGTATTTGGAAGGACAACTGCGGAAAATTGTTAGTGGAAAGGACATTCCTGAACAATGGGAGTGAATACGAATCTGAAAACAGTGTGAATAGGATAAAGCATTCTAGAAAATTGCAAATCAGGTATAATAGTCTACTCTAATATTCTATAACTTTCAGGTATATTACTATGGACAGGCACAGACAGTTGTGGCACAGCATCTCAGAGTTTGGATGGGAATGTGCTGGACTAAAGTGATATAATACAATTGTGTAAGAGAAAATCAAATATATTCTAAGAAATCAGTGATTCTTTCTTGTTATACTCATTAGGGGGATTTTGCTGACTAAAATCATTAAGGTTGTGCAACTAGTCCTGGGGCCGTTAAGGCAAAGGATGTGATTTTTTGAGCTTGTTATTTTGTGCAAACCATCTTTTTTTGAGCTAAATGTTCTAAGAGTATCTCTTTTCTTCAGTCAAAAGGACGTGTTTCAAGGTTGTCTCCATGGGGTCACACCATAACACCAGCAACAACTGGCGCTTTTTCAGGTTGATAAGGGGATTCATAGCAGATCTTGATGCAAGGGCGGGGGGGGGGCACATGAACCCAACCTAGTTAGTGTGATGATAGCGTGAATGATGTTTGGAAGGTGTAAGAGTGCGAAGGATAAATTTTCAGAGGATCTTTCAGACTGGGACTGCCCCAGAACGAAGGGAGAAAAATGGAGAAAATAAAGTCGTGTCTGTTTGTTGGTTTTCCACCACAAAATATAAAGGTTTTTGTAACAAGAATTCGGACACTTTGGAAGTGCTTCTCTGTCACTATGCATTTTCTTTGGAGTGAAATTAATAGGCAAAGTGAGTGATTCTGGTTCATAACAGTTAGAATTCCTTCTGAAGTATTCTTATCTATCCTTGTTTTCTTGTAGCACTGTAGGTTAGCCTTCCTGAGTTGAGGTAGGTGCTATTGGCACATCATGCATGGACTAGATGATATCTCTTCATAGCAAGACTGTTATATAGTGTAGATAGTCGCAGTGTTGAGCACTGTGGTACCTACCGCTCCTTACCTGAGGCCAGACACCCTATTTGAGGATGAAAGCCAGACTGCAGCTTCGCATTAGTGTTCTATCAGATAGATTTATATGAGTTTCCTCTGAAAAAGGGCAGAAATGGCCTGACTTATGTGACTCAGAGGGACTAGAATAACAGGAGAAGACGGAGCCTCCACAGTGGCAAACTGATTAGGGTTTATCATCCTCCATATCATTCCAGCCGCACTCATCCTCAATTCTACAGGGGCGCCAGGACTCTGAGTCACTCACTGCTGACCTATAGGAGTCATCCAATTCCCTTGAGTCTCAACACACAGATAAACACAGATGCGTACAGACCACACAACTGATCTCTTAAGATGAAGTAAGCCTACTCCGCCGTACTTTCAGTACTTGTTGTCGAGCCATGAATATGAACTATCTAAAAAATATGTACTAATGTTGATACCAAAGTACACTTTCTCCATTTCATCATTACACTGCCCTAGGCATGGGAATATGAACTGAACACTAAGCTTACCAAGGCCTCTCCTACACCCACACCACCACTTCACACTCTGAAGACACACAGAGGTGACTGCTTCCTTTTTCTCACGATGTGGTACACAGTGTGTCCTCAGGCTATGTCTCGTTGTCTGAGGGCTACGTGTGTGTGTGTGTGTGTATGTGTGTGTGTGTGTGTGTGTGTGTGTGTGTGTGTGTTTACAGTGTCTGAGAGCTGTTTGTAGGCTCCAAAAATTCAGATTATTCTGAAGACTGTCAGACATTTAAAACATGTTAAACACAAACAGCTTTCGGAAGCCCGGAGATCAAACTGAAAATCTTGACAACAACATGAGAGCTAAATTACGCATAGCTGTAGATCATAAACAAACCAGGCTAAATTCCTTCAGCCCACAGAAGACAGCTTAAACTCTCAGAGCCTGGGCTGCTGCTGCAAGCTTGCAGGAGATGAGAGTGTGTGTCTGAGAGACATGCAGTACACCCTCTAATCCACTCTCCCTGCAGAACAACACAGAAAACCCCATCTCCCACTCACTCCACCTTGCTCTCACTCTGTCTCTCCCTCTCCTGCACTTTGCTTTCTCTCTCCTTTTTTCACTCTTTCTTTTTCTTTCCAGCCTTCTGTCTTTCTCCTTCATTCTCGATTCTCTCTTTAACTCTTTTTCACTGTCTATCCTTTTGCCTCGCACATAAAAGCATCGAATACGCACACACACAACATACACTCAAAAGTTTTCAGTGTTATTATGCTTTATATGCTTTCTTGCTGTCTATGTGTGTGTTGAATAATTATGTATTCCATTGTGTGCATATAGGTAGGAAACACATTCTGGGACCATGAGAAGGACACCATGAAAGCATTCAGACAGCTGCTGCCCCTGACCGAAGAGAGTTCAGCACACTGTTTACTATTATTTATTTCTCTTCTTGGAGCCTGCCATGACTTATAACAGTGTTTAGCTTCAGGTAGGATTGGCTCAGGTTTACTTCAGAAAATGCATACAATTACCTTGAGAAAATACTGCACGGAATAAAGTCCTGCATTTAATTTCCCCGTTTCAAGTGTGTGAATCTTTTCTGCCTGAATAAAGTGCACTCCATCAATTACTACCAAAAAGAAAGAGAACTGACAGACAGACTGTGTTGAATTTATACACTTCTTTGAAAAATGATGTACAAATTTGAACAATATACAGCACTACATTTTTCCAGTATGACAAAGAATAAAGCCTCTGATGAGCTGGATAACACAACACAGTGTGAGTTTAGATACAGATTTATACTAAAAAAAGACTATAAAAGAATATGCAGTGATCTAAAATCAAAACATAACACTCCATGCTTTTGCCTACACAACTGCTCAGCAACTGTGAAGGGAGCCTCATGCGTTCGTAAATTAAGATACTAAAATTGCTCTTAAAAGTCCCTGCAGCCTTTCACATTTGTTTATTGTGACTTTAAGGGAAGACATCTTTCACCATTTAAGCCCAGGGTATATTACAGTGTTCTTCTATACATATTTTTGGCTTCTCCTATACTTTAATTTGTTCTGTTATTATGGTTTCTCTGATCAGTTTGTCTCCTTGAATGTTTCAAACTCTGCTTCAAGGTACGTGGGTTGAGGCATGTAGCACAGGCTTCATGCAGGGCAAGTGTGTGCAGTCAGGGCACCAGGTGATTTAATCGCTCAGTGTTTGCCAATGCACTGCTGCGGGATTAGCGCAGACTTTAATCATCTTTATCACGAGTCACGATCGCTTCTGTTTGGCAGGGTGTATCATGTACCAGGATTTGTCACCGGCGTAAAATAATATGGTTCCAACTGGGTTTCCATCATGGATGCCAAAGTATCCACATAACCCCTTTACCTCAGAACAGTTTCAATGAAAATTAGGCCACTGCCTGTTCTGTCTGCAGCCAGTTAAGGACTGTTATTCTCATCATTTATGCAATTAAAGTAGTGTAATTGCTGAACTCTTTTATTACTATTGTTATTATTATGATTACAATGGTATTTACCTTAAGGCTTAGTTCTTGTCGTTAAACTGCTTGTATATTCATTTTATTAAAACGTTAATGAACAGCTCAATTGATGCTCACCTAAGGGATTCAAGCTTCTGTTATTTGTTAGCTATCTTCATCATTAAGCTCAACAAAATACTAATGAGGCAATCATCAGACAATTACCAGACACTAACATTGCATGACTTTGCTAAACAACAACTACCAGCTGGGATAAGGGGACTTCCATTGATCTGAACTTTAAGACTTTAAGACTGTCCATAGGGAATGTCCTGGATGTCCTTGTTCAGCTTTGCCCTGTATTCAGATACAGATCCTCGGTGGAGGGGATGTTGGAGCCAATAACTTTCTCTGCAGTCTTGGCAACATGATGTTGTTTGCCCTTAGAGCAAGACGTTGTGGAGCCAAACCAGACATTGATGGAAGATAGGGCAACACTTTCAATAATGGCTTTGTTGATGGGCTGTGTGATGTTGTGTTGGAGGGCTTTTCCCCCCGTTTGAACATTAAGTATGTTCATTTTTCTTTGTTTGGCTTTTAAGTTAGATCTCTTGTAATAGTTTTCCACATCTATGCTTCAGAATGTTATGTACAAAAAGTAGCCATGTGAAACTTTTTTAAAAGACATTTGAAAATGCTAGCTGCCTTGTAGAAAGCATTCACTGGAGATGTATGTAAAAAATAAATGGGATAACATCTTAAACTGGTTATAATCCACAGTAAATGCTTACTCCCAGTAAGAAACTGAAAACCATCAACATATTAGAGAATGGGAAATTTACTGTGTAAAGTTTTGTCACTAGGTGTTGCTAGTGGCACCTGATGATGCCTGAAATACAGTAACAATCTGCAACACCCCTCCCCTTTAAGCACACTGGGTAAAACAAGCCTCTTTTAAGTAATGCTCAACCCAAAAATAACCCTATATAACAAAACAAGAGCAACTAAATAAACGTGAAATACACATTTACATAAGGGCAGTTTTGCAATTATGCTCATTTTCAACATTTATATGACTGTTAAGAAACCTTGTATGTGTGTTTTTGACTAGTGTGGTTTAAAAGACCATACAGAATTCATGAGACGTAGCTGAATGAGGGGAAAATAACATTTGTTATAGACATTACAGAAAAGTCATTTTGACTGTGTATATTCATTGGTATATTCCTATTGGTAACAAGTTCAAGTCCATATAAAGAGAGCAAGCCTACTTAAAAAGGCAACATTTCCGTTGTGAATAGACTAGAAAATAACCAAATATTAACTTTGCTGGATTACAAAAATACCGTTTTTGTTACAGCACTGAGTATGATAAGTGCTTTATAAAATTTGGCTTTGGAGTGCTGTGGGCGGATATTTGTGCAACAGCTGCTGTTTGTGTGTGTATGGGAGACGGTATCTGGCTGACTGGCTGTAGATAGTAGTCTGAGGTTGAAAGCTTCTCCCCCAGACAAAAGCCTGAATACAGTTTCATTTCCCGCTGTCTGACTGCAGTGTGTTTGTGAGGGACCCTTGCTGCTTTTCCATCAGAAAAGAGTTTGGTTTTATGAATGCTGGCTTTTTCAGTTCTGAGTGGAGGCTTCCCAGCATTCTGTACATTGGAGCCCTCCTGGGTCTGCTCAGAACACCAGATATCCCATCATGCACCACGGTTACCCTCAACACATCCTTCACAACTCGTTAAATAGAGCGTTGTTTTGCACTTCCCTTCCTCTCTCTTTGTCTCTTTCTTCCGAAGAGTGCTCTTTGAAGGCAAAATCCTCTCCGTTTTTTTATGTTTGCATGTAGCGTCTGTGTTTTCTTGTCACATATACATCAGTCAGCCACAACATTGAACCACTGACAGATGAAGTGAACATTATTTAATTCCAGTGGCATCTGTCTGTCAAGGGGTGGGATAAATGAAGCAGCAAGTGAACAGTATTTGAAACTAATATGTTAGAAACAGGAAAAATGTGCAGGTGTAAGTATCTGAGCAACTTGTGGTGGGTTCCTGGTATGCAGGTACATATCAGAAGAGGTCCAAGGAAGAATAACCAGTGAACTTTTCTGATCTGATTCCACATAAGAGATACCATTACTTACTTGTGCATTAATCTCTGACTTGCTTTTTCTCTTTGACAGGGTTTGTTACGGTGTGTAACTTAGCCAGCAGTAACTTGGTTAAATAGCTGTTGTTGATTTAAGTATAGCTTTACAGGTTTAAGAACA